>WITN01000145.1:0-148764 GCA_015025155.1 Lactarius quietus | reverse complement strand
AGGCCTCCAGTGCCGTAACGCTTTGACTATTGCTAGTAGTTCAAGGTCGTAAATGTCGTAATTTCGTTCTGCTGTATTGAGGGTTGCAGAGTAATAGCCTATTGGATGTCTCTTGCCGTCAGTTTTCTTTTGGAGTAGTACTGCTCCCACCGCGAAACCTGAAGCATCCACCTCCAACTCGAATTGGTCCGTCAATACTGGGTGTGCCAATACAGGTTCGCTTGTAACCCGTTCTTTCAGTACTTCAAATGCGTGTTGTTCTGCTGAGTTCCATTGCCATTCTGTTGTTTTCTTCGTAAGATTGTTTAGTGGTTTGGCGATTGACGCAAATCCTCGTATGAATAGACGGTAAAAATTGCAAAAACCCAAGAAAGATCGTACGTCCTTCACCTTGGTTGGCGTTGGCCAATTTTTAATTCCCGCGATTTTTACGGGGTCCATGCGTGTTACCCTTTTTCAAGGATTACCCCCAGGTAATCAAGAGACGTCGAGTGGAAAGTGCATTTCTCCGGTTTGAAAAACAGGTCGTACTTCGCAGCGACTGTTAGCACATCCCGAACTGCGTCGACATGGTCCGCGATGTTTGTTCGGGTAGCAATACCGATGTCGTCCATATAAACACGGATAGTAGTTCCTTTTGCGTCGTGTTTCGTGATCGTGTCTCGATATATGTGATTCATCATGGTTTGGAATGTGGCGGGAGAATTTGTCAATCCGAAGAACATCACCGTGGGTTCGAAAAGCCCATATGGCGTCTTAAACGCCGCTTTGTGTTCATCGCCCGCTTTGATGCGGATATTGTTATAACCCCACCGTACGTCGAGCTTAGTGTATATGTGTGCGCCACTAAGGTCTTTGATGAGGGTTTGAATCAATGGTAACGGATAATTGTTGCGGATGGTGAATTCGTTGATACGCCGATAATCCTGTACTGGGCGTAGTTTTCCGTCCTTCTTTTTGACAAAAAAGAATGGAGAAGCGTACTGCGATTTAGAGGGTCGGATATACCCTTTATTGAGCTGTTCCGTAATAAAGTCTCGCAACGGTTTGTCTTCCGATTGTGAGAGTTCGTATATGGAACAGTTAATGTGATCCGGAGTGTTGGTTTTGAATTCAATGGCATGATCCCATTCCCGCGCAGGGGGAAATCGGTGGGATTCTTCTTCACTGAAAACCTTTTCGAAATCGCTATATTCTTCCGGTATTTGGGTTTCTTCTTTGGGTCCTGCCGCTATGGCTAGATCAGTGGCAGCTCCTTTGATAGAGCTATGCTCCCCTAATTTAGCGATAATATTGTTCTTTGCGACATCTGAGAGTAGTCGCGCTACTACATTGACATTGATCTTGGGATGGCATGACTTGATTACAATTGGTAATGTGTTTTCGTCAATTGTGCCATGTTTCCAACTGAATTTTGGTTCGAAAGTGCTGAGCCATGGGTACCCAAGAAGGAGATCTTCCTTTCCGATATCTGCTAAGAGGAATCTCATTTTCCTGACAATTCCTTTTGTCAATATTTGTAGGTCAACAAAATGGGTAACTGATCCCCTTTTGTTTAACGTATCGTCGATGTTGAATAATTGTTTTGGGTTTGGCAATAGAGCCGCTCCCAACCCCATTCGTTTCACAAATCGTGGATTTATGAAATTGTCTGTTGCTCCAGAGTCTACTAGTGTTTTTATGTCGGCCTTGTTGCTGCTGGTTCGGATCGATACTGGAATTCGCATAGAACGGAAGCGAGTTATGTATACAGCATTACAACGTAGAGCCCTCACCCAGGCCGTCGGGTTTAGGCGTCCCCAAAATCCTTGTTCCCCATCAACTCCTGCATTGCCATGGCTTTAAACTCCTCGGTTTCATTGGCCGCCGTTCGCAGCCAATCATTCTTCCTTTCTTCTGTGGTGCGGTTATCAGCCACCATTTGAGCGATGTGGAGATCTTCTCCTGTCTCAGAGCGATCATCCACCACTTCCAGGCCCCTGGAATTGCTAAAGGGTCTAGGTGGGTTTCGTGGTTGACGTGGCTGGGAACAATTGCGACTGAGGTGTCCTTTCTTTTGACAATTGTAGCAAATTACTTCCCTGAGATCGGGAGGTTGCCTCCTTCGTAAAAATCCTTCACGAGGTTTGAAAGGTGGTTGCGAATTATTGAGATATGGCCTTGGCTGTGCCAATGCGTCTTCTGCGTGTGCTAGGCGTCCTCGGGCTCTAGCTCGGTCAGCGGACGTGTCCATCGCATCTGGATGACGTCTGAATTGTCTCCAATTTGTTTGAGGTGGTGGCGATGGTCGAGATGGTATTTTGTACTGATCAATTTTGTTTTTCAAATGGAGGTATTGACCTTGACGTTTAATGGCTGCTCTTTTCCAATCCTCATAATCTGTGGGATTGTCGTGAAGGTAAATGGTTTCTTGCAGTTTGTTTGGCAATCCATTTGCGAATAGATCAAGAACCATTGGTTGATCTATGTTGTAGCCAGCATATCTGACCAGTTGTTCGAATTTGGCCACGTACGCATCGATATCCCCTCTCTCCATTCGAATGCCCCTTCGTAATTCCGTTTGTGCTTCTCTTCTTTGAGAGTGTCTGCATATTGTCTCATGAATGAGGAGTGAGTGTTGTACCACAACCAGTTGTCAAAGGGGTCTCGTCCGTTGACGTCAACTTGGACCCGTAGCCAAGCTACCATTGACCCTACCCATTCGGTTACGGCAGTACCCTGGATGTAGGTGAGGAATAACATAGCTTTTTGATAAGGATTGCGCATGATGGAATGGGTTGAGTTGATTCCTTCGTATAAGCTCCATTGCATGAGGAATTCCTCAGCCTTCTCTCGATCACCTGCGAAGACCGCAGGTGGATTGCCACAGAATTTGTCATGTGCCGCCGGTACGGGTGCTTGTGCTGCTGGTACTTGTGCTGGCGGGTTTCCAGCAGGTGGTCCTGCTCCTCCTCCTCCACCTCCGCCATTACCTCCCCCATTTCCACCTCCACCACCACCTCCTCCCATAGGAGCGGGTGTTTGGTTTGCAGGGTCGGCAAGGGCCCGAAAGGCAGTAATTGTTGGTGCTACAGGTGAGGCAGTGAGCGAATAAATTGGTTGTCCGGATGGACTTCCCACGGTTGCTTGAGATTGGACATGAGAGGTAAGGGTCGCCATTGCTTCTAGACGTAGGGTTTCTGTTGCGATTGCTAGATTGACTCCTTGTTGTGATGGAGAAGATGATCTTGCTCCAAGAGACGCGTTACTCTTTGTACTTGGTGACGGGGGTGGTGTATTTGATGTTGGTCTGTTGATTGTGTTTTCCAACTCTTGTAGTTCCTCTTGTGTGAGCTCGTTGATGTAGATATCACAGCCTAGATCTGCTAAGGCTGGTCGAAAACCTTCCCACTCTCCGTGTGATTCTGTGATTTGGGACCAGCGAATTTCTACCCAAACGTATTGATTGTAGACAAACTCAACTGCGACAGATCGGTCGTCCTCTCGACTCTTGGCGTGGTATCCGGTAGTGCCTGTAGTGCTACTATACCGGTATTCTGTACTCTTGTGAAATCTTTGTGGTACGTTGTCAGCGCCTCTGTGCTGGAACCAAAAGTCGTCACAGTTGTGACACCGTTCTCTAGTAGTTTCTGATGACGCCACGTTGAAGCTTGGTCTTAATGTAGCGTTATCACCTAACGCTAGTTCGACTTGAACTGGTCTGTGACGTGATACTCGAGTATATGGATGAATGTTTGTAAGTCACGGGCAACTTAGCTAAGTTGCACTGCCACTAGGTCGCTTCGATAGACACTAGGGTATCCCAAAGGATAAGCTTCAATCGACTGATTGGAAAGACGCGAAGAGAAGAGGAAGAGACGATGGTGATGATTCAAGAAGACCAAGCTGAAGAGCCTTGGTCTTGACAGTATCGTTTATATACAGTTACTGGCTGGCTTTAAAGCGCAGCTTCGAATCCAAACCCTAGTACCGCTATACTAGTAATGAGTAATAGTCCATTCTAATAATACCTGAAACACCGGCAAGCCCAAACACCGGCGACGCGTAAGTGTCCATGACTAATAACGGCTTACTATCGTAGTCATAACCAAATAGTAAGCGTCCCGAACTCCGAGACCTCGTAAACATGATGACAAGTAATCCGCACGATGTCAAACCGTGACATCAAGGGCACCACCACCTTCTAAGGACACAGCAAAGGTCGAGCGGGACAGGCTCCAACACATTGAAAACACGAAGAAGTTGATCGAAATGTGTGAGACGGTCGAAGGGGCATTGTCAGAGGCTTATACAGAGCTTCTGAACATCAAGAAATATGCAGAGAATGTGAAGGACCATTATGAAGTGGATCTTTAATAAGTAGGATATGTAGCTGCTGTGTATTGTCTCCTCTGTGCAAATGTGATGTCTCCTTGTGTAAATCTACTTCGGGTATGAATGCAATCATTATTGAGGGTTGTACGTGTTTCTTCCGGTGCACTAAATGGCATATATGGACCTGATTGCCATAACTGGACATGTGTATGATGTCCTTGGTATCAGACTATTGTGGGCTCAGGAGCCATTATGTCCTGGTGTGCAGGCATCACCATGCATTTCCCAGCATCCCATGTAAAGTTGCATGCATGTTTACAGAGGCTGGGCATTGCTCTGGACCAAATGCACAATGCTGCATATGCATGCAGCGCAGTGTGTAATGGAAACATCATGCACTCGGAGCTATGATCACTCTGGCAATCACACAGCACTGTGCATTACCTTGCATCATATGTAAAGCTCCATGCATGTCTATGGAGGCTGGGCGCTGCTCCGGACCAAATGCACAACACTGCAGATGCATGCACTGCAGGGTGCATCAGAAACATTATGCACTCGGAGCTATAATCACTCCGGTGATCACACATCATTGTGCATCGCCATGCATCATATGTAAGGCTGTGTGCATACTCTTGTAGATGTGGGCGCTGCTCCAGACCAAATGCACAATGCTGCAAATACATGCAGCACAGTGTGTAATGGAAACATCTTGCACTTGGAGCTATAATCACTCCGGCAATCACACAGTACTGTGCATTGCCTTGCATCACATGTAAAGCTCCATGCATGTTCATGGAGGCTGGATGCTGCTCCGGACCAAATGCACAACACTGCAAATACATGAAGCACAGTGTGCATTGGAAACATCATCCACCCAGAGCTATGATCACTCTGGTGATTGCACATCATGTTGCATCTGTCTGCATAACATGTACATTTGCATGCATGCACACAGATATTACACACCACAACTAGCTAAGTGCAGAAGGATGCACATGTGTGCAGCGAACTATGTCTTGAAGACATCATGCACTCAGGGCTATAATCACTCCGGTGATCCTACATCATTGTGCATTGCTTTTGCATCACATGTAAGGTGTCATGTATGCTTGGGCACTACTCCAGACCAAATGTATAAGGCTGCACATGCATGCAGCACAGTGTGTATCAGAATCATCATGGACTCGGAGTAAAATCACTCAGGTGATCACACATCATCTTGCATCTGTGTGCATTGCAAGTAAAGTTTCATAAATGCCTGCAGAGGCTGGGTATTGATCAAAATGAAATGTCTAAGGCTGCACATGTATGCAGCACACTATGTATTAAAAGCATCATGCCCTTGGAGCTGTAACTACTCCGGTGATTAAGTGATCATGCATCATTGTTGATTCCTAGTCAAGTGGTTGAATGAACTTGCATATTTAAGCATTCTCCACACATTAGGATTGTTCACACAACAGTCCATATACTTTCCATTCTCAACTCCACCTCCTATACATATTCCTGCCATGGAGTCTGAATCACACCACTCCAGCCCATCTTCTGGCGAATCTGAGAGGCACTCTCCCCTAGATGGTGCCTTTGTGGGAGACCGGTTCTTCATCACTCCGAGAGACGCTACTGTACTGAAACGCTATCTTGAGGAGTTCCAAAAGGCAAATACCAAGGACTGGAGCAGTGTTCTGGAGAGGGCCATGGCAGAGCTGTATGTGCTCCGCCCTCCGGAGTCTGCCTTTGACAAGAAGAAGGTTAAGAAGGTACTATCCATGATCTTCAATGAATATGATTCTGATCCAAAATGTATTATAGAAACTCAGGACATGGTTCTACAACCATTATGATCATCCCTATCGTCAGCTGATTAAGTTCACTCGGAGATGGTCAGCTAGAAATGCATTCTACCATGAGAACAAGGAAGACATCATGAATCTTGCAGAGCAAATCTCCGGAGGTGTTCGGGGTTCTCAGGTGTTTCTAGGTGCTCTCCAGGATGCAACCACACGACTGTGGAACAGGCTGTCCAATGAGGAGCAGGACACATATGCAGATGTTGCGAAGGAGTGGTCTGAGGATAGACCTCCAAAGGCTGTACAAGCTAAGTATGTGACACTCCATAGATCTATACATTATGAAACTGATAGGAGGTTTCAGAATGGCCTCTGCCTCCTATAGGGCCCGTATGGTCCAGGACTTTCAGACACAATTGTTCAAAACATGTGGAATGCGTTCTGTCGTTCTAGTAGCATATCAGGACGAGACTGGAGATGTGAGAGCTTCTATGTGAGTGCTCCAAACTGTGCTGCAGGTGTTTAGTGAGCAATATACCTTCAGGGATGACTGGAACGATAAACTGGATGGTGGCCAGACGTTCACAGACTTTTGCCCAAACTGGAGAGAAGCTGTACTCTGGGATCAGTGGCTAAACTATGCTACCATGTGTTTTCAGTCAGGTTTGTAACATGTCCATGGAGCCATTATCTCCTTATATCTCACATCTGTTCCAGAACCTGCACCAAGTCTGTTGTGTCATGCAAGGACCAACAAGACTCGGATTCAAATCACTACAGATGCCAATGGGAAGCCTGAACTTCCTTCCACCACCATGGAGGATGGGTATAGCACGAAGAGAGTTCAGAGCACACTCAGGGAATACTGTACTGCCCATATCAGTGAGTCCAGACATGTTGGCGTATGTGTGACAGTGTATAACATGCACTATATTGCCCAGGGTACACTTCCGGAAAGAAAAGGGCAACCATCCCATGGAGTAGGCTATCCAGAAATCCATCTGAATGGATTTTGGATGAGTGCTATCCGGAGGGATTTCCATGGGCAGACCCATCGAAGATCCGTCTCACCAAAGTGTTCCAACTGCTTGACCATTGGAGGGAGTGAGAGGATGATGGATGGGAACCACTGATATGGAGCTCAAACTGTGAGCTCCTTAAAGATGGTGTCACTCAGCCCCTCCGGAATGTGCAGAGGAATAACAGTGTATCACCATCAGAGAGGCATTACTCTTCAAGTAGTGATGAGAGACCATCTGAGAGGGACGAAGATGAAGAAGACTTTGGTGATGAGATTGCTAAGATCCCTGACAGGAGTTCTGAGGATGAACCACTTCTTCCACGATCTACAAATGCAAATCCAAAGCAAACTGGGTCCAGCTCATCTGATTTCTCAGGGGATGAGCAGGAAGTACAGACATCTCTCCTGGAGCATACTTCAAACACTCCGGACGCATGTACATCTCTTATTGCTTTCCTCTATTTACTTATCACTGATAGGCCTCTAACAGCACAGTTTGCAAATAATAGGAGTTCCACCATTTCATCATCAGAAAGACATTGGTTACAGATTGACATGCTGGGTGAGTCATTTTGCACCACCGTGGAAGTATCATCCAATTCCTTACAATGGCATCATAACAGGAAGTTCAAATCAGTCTCAACGATATCGTGACAAGACTGCATTCCTCCAGAATTCTCATCGTGGAGGAGTGTCAGAATCGACATCTCAGCAGGTTCCATTAAGAGAACCTTCTCAGCCTCTTCGGAAAAGCATGTGGACAGTCAGGCTGACTGAGAAGGCTAGGTAAGCATATTCCATGTTATTACTTGGCACACTCATATGTAACTGTTGAGAAGGGATAAGGACACTGGCAGGGGTGCAGGACGGTCTTAATTACTGGGATTGTGCAATGTCTCAACAATCTGGGAATCCTTGAATTGACCTGACATTAATTATTTATATACCAGTAGACTATGGATAGAATTTGGTGGTTACAATGGTGTACCCAATGTATCCATTGTCTAGATCTAATCGATAATAAATCAGATTATTACATCGGAACTTTCTACAATCCTTGTGGAGAGACTGTTCCAGGAAATGTTTGGGAAGTGTGCATCCAGAGGGATTCATCTGGAACACAATTTCCAGAGCTCTGATACCAGAGGAAATCAACTGGAGTTATCATTCCAGGAAGAGCAACTCCGGTAAAACAACTCTGGAGTTGTTCCTATGATTAACAACTCTGGTGTAGGCACTCTAGAAGAATAACCGCAGAGATGTTGATGTGGTGGAATTACTTCAGAGCTCTTCCTCTGTAGGAATTGATGGGTCCAGAGAAATGCTTCCAGCATTACACCTCTAGAGCCATGCTTCTGGAGGGATTAAAAGAACAATGTGGGAGTAATTGTTCCAGGATAACAACTCTGGCATTGTGTCTCCAGAAGACCAACTCCAGGAGAACAACTTTGGAGTTGTTTCTCTAGAAGATCAACTCCGGAGAAACTATTCCGGAGGCACAACACCAGAGTTGTTCTTCTGGAGGTGTTGCTCCGAAATCACAACTCCAGAGAGGCAACTCCAGATGAACAACTCCAGAATAACAATGCCGAAATAACAACTCCGGATGAGCAACTC
The DNA here is from genome assembly GCA_015025155.1 of Lactarius quietus. NCBI lineage: Eukaryota > Fungi > Basidiomycota > Agaricomycetes > Russulales > Russulaceae > Lactarius > Lactarius quietus. The sequence continues at coordinate 140,019 of WITN01000145.1, read as the reverse complement.
TGGAGCGATAACTCCGTATGAACAACTCCGGACAGACAACTCTGGACAGACAACTCCGTATGTACAACTCCAAAGATGCAACTCCGGATGAATAACTCCGGATGATCAACTCCGGATGAGTAACTCCAGATGAAAAACTCCATATCAACAACTCCGGATCAACAACTCCGAAGAGACAACTCCAGATCAACAACTCCGGATCAACAACTCCGAAGAGACAACTCCAGATCTACAACTCCGGATCAACAACTCCGAAGAGACAACTCCAGATCATCAACTCCAAAGAGACAACTCCGGATCAACAACTCCGGATCAACAACTCCAAAGAGACAACTCCGGATCAACAACTCCGGATCAACAACTCCGAAGAGACAACTCCAGATCAACAACTCCGGATCAACAACTCCGGATCAACAACTCCGAAGAGACAACTCCAGATCAACAACTCTGGATCAACAACTCCGGATCAACAACTCCGAAGAGACAACTCCGGATCATCAACTCCGAAGAGACAACTCTGGATCTACAACTCCGGATCAACAACTCCAGATCTACAACTCCGGATCAACAACTCCGAAGAGACAACTCTGGATCAACAACTCTGGATCAACAACTCCAGATCATCAACTCCAAAGAGACAACTCTGGATCATCAACTCCGAAGAGACAACTCCGGATCTACAACTCCGGATCTACAACTCCAGATCTACAACTCCGAAGAGACAACTCCGGATCAACAGCTCCAGATCAACAACTCTGAAGAGACAACTCCGGATCTACAACTCCAGATCAACAACTCCAAAGAGACAACTCTGGATCATCAACTCTGAAGAGACAACTCCGGATCAACAACTCCGGATCAACAACTCCGAAGAGACAACTCCAGATCAACAACTCTGAAGAGACAACTCTGGATCAACAACTCCGGATCAACAACTCCGGATCAACAACTCCAGATCAACAACTCTGAAGAGACAACTCCGGATCTACAACTCCGGATCAACAACTCCGAAGAGACAACTCCAGATCAACAACTTCGAAGAGACAACTCTGGATCACCAACTCTCTATGAACAACTCCGTATGAACAACTCTGGAAGAACAACTCCAGGCCCCATCACATATGCATAGCAAACAGATGTGAGTTGCATTCGACATTAACCTTACCTCTCCTGCAGCAATGATAGCTCTTGGATTGCTGTATCTGAGAACAGAAAGTCGAGAAGTAGCCGACATACTCACCATTCCAGATACAGTCATGGCCTTGAACCATATACCACCAAATGTTTGCTGTTGCGCATCTTGGCTCGGAACCTCATTCTTTGGGATCGGATCACACCTACCTGGGAGTGGGTTGATGCGCAACTTCCAGCTTACATTGCCAAAGCATCAGATGGACAGGCACAAAGAAAGTCAGCGGATGATGCTGTTGACCTCGCCTTCTACATCATTGTTGAGGGGTGTTGCTTCACAATAGCCCTCAAGTACGCAGGCACAGCCTGAGAGGAACCCTACTTGCTGCTCATCAACTATTACAACACATTCAGCCGCTTAAGGTACACAAATAGTAGGTTAGCCAAGCATGGGCTGCCTTATTTCCGCCCACAGCAGTTATCACGCAGGTCCAGTATACGATCAAAAAATCAAGAGACATGCTATTTGTTACGTGCGAGCAGCACGTGAGCCTGACTTAGGCGACTAAAGGGTGAACGCGGTGACTTAGCGGATTCCTGACTCTAGCACGAAGGCAGAGTATCGTCTCAACGCTCGAAGGCGGAGTCTTGCTTGATTATTCCGTAGGCGAATCGCGACCCCAAAGGATGAGAGACAACGGCTTTGAATAACAAGTCGAGAATGATACAAGAAATCCAAGCTATCGACTACAACAGTCGATAGCTTCCTTATAACCTATCCGCGCGATCCGCCTTCGTCAGCGAGACCGCCACTACTACTAATCTGCTGGTAATCGTCCACAGGTATACAGTCATCACAACACAGGTCATCAGTCAGCGTATGGTAATCCGTCAGTCAGCCATCAGTCATCGTACAACAACCAATCAGTCATCCATCCGTATAGTACAGTAAGCGTCCCCTTGATCACGCCCCCTCGGTTATCGGTTAGGTCAGATACCTACTATGACCGGGACGTTACACTATTTGTTGTCTCTCCAGAATAACAACTCCAGAGTTGTCTCTCCGGAATGACAACTCCGGAGTTGTCTCTCCGTAATAGCTCCTTCGGAGTTGTTTCTCTTGAGAAATTCCTCCGGAGTTGTTTGTCCGATACAATAACTCCGGAGTTGTTTCTCTGGAAGACCAACTCCGGAATTATTCTTCTGGACAAACAACATCTCCGGAGTAATTTCTCCGGAGAGTCATCTCTGGAGTTATTCTTCTGGAACAATAAGTATTACTCCGGATGCCCAACTCCTGTGTAATTTCTACAGAAGAATAACTCCAGAGATATTCCTCTGGAGTGTAGAACCTATTTATGTACTGGTGTCATGGTATGGAGATATTATATGCACATAAACAGAGTATAGTTACAATATATGCAACATTTTGACACTGTTTCCTTCAGGCTATACTCCATATGAACGCAACTCCGAGCAACTCCGAGCCGATGTTGGCTGGCCCATGAATATGGTAAGAATCTCTGATTTCGGCCAATGTCGGTTGGCCCATGAGTGATGAGAGAATTTGCTCGTCGGCTGACCCATCAATGATGGTATTGATGGCTGAACATTGGCTGGGAGGTTTGTCTAAGGCCTTCATATGTTCGCCATGTTACTAGACTTATTGGCCAAGCAGCATTCATCTGCTCTCCATACTGGGTTCAACCTCTAGTGAGACGTTAAATACCAGAGAGATTTCTGGAGGTACGTCCATCAGTAACGCCTTGGTACCAGCAGCGAGCACTCACTTTTTTGTGGCACAGGCGAGAGTCACTGTCCCCGAGAAATGACAATCGTCAGGCTCACAGACGATGTCCTGCTTGAAATATTTGATTTCTGTCGAAAATATACCACCTACGGCTACAAAGCTTACATTATATGGAAATGGCAGTCACTGGCGCACGTCTGTCGAAGATGGCGACAAATCATATATGAGTCACCACACCGACTCAATATCCAAATCCTCTGCACAGATAAAACTCCCGTAAAGGAGAGTCTCCACATCTGGCCAAACCTTCCCATCGCTATCAATTGCAACTATCACAAGACTTGGTACAGCTACAGCCTTGAGCCAGAAGGCGAAGATAACCTCATCGCTGCACTTGAACACCCCGATCGTATATGTTATGTCGGGCTCAAATTAGAAGGCTCCCAGCTGGAGAAGATAGCTACGGTGATGCAGGAGCCATTTCCGTTACTGATGTGTCTCCAATTGACTGAGGATGGTGGAGATATGCATATCCTTCCAACTGGATTTTTGGGAGGTTCTGCACCATGTTTACGGGAAATCAACTTTGTCGACATTGCCTTTCCGACATTACCAACACTTCTTTTGTCCACCGGTAACCTCGTCACACTCACTCTTTACACTATACCCCCGAATGGTTACATCTCACCAGAGGCAATGGCTACTGGTTTGGCCGCATTGATCAAGCTGGAAAACTTAGTCATTTCATTCGATTGGCGGACATCTGATGAAATACGCCCACCTCCCGTAAAACGGATAGTCCTTCCTGCTCTCATCGAATTTAAATTCCACGGCGCTTGCGCGTATTTGGAGAACCTTATAGCCTGGATTGACAGCCCTCGGCTGAACAAGATCGACATACTTTACTTCAAGGAGCGTTTAGATATTCCGGTTCCTCAACTTGCCAAGTTTCTCGATCGCTCATTTGGCCCCAATTTAACCCTACTGAAGCATACCGCGCATGTGTGCTTTACCTCCTACTGTTACTCCTTCACCATATATCGTCACCCATCGATCCGCTGCATCGAATGCAAAGGCATCGATGTGCAAGTTCCCATCCTAGCTCAGTCATTCAAAGAATATTCTGCGACACTCTCAAATGTGGTCTATCTCAAACTTGAAGTCGAAGAATTTGATGAACACCAATTAGATGATAGGGATGACGTCGAATGGCTCCACCTCCTCTGTCAATTTTCCGCCGTGAAATGGCTGTATGTATCTCGAGATCTTGTAGAACCAATTGATCTTGTGCTGGAGGACATCGCGGCGGAGATGGTTGCCGAAGTTTTGCCATCCCTTGACTTGATCTGCCTTCAGGATTGGCCACCAAACACTGTTCCAAAGTTTGTTGCTGCTCGCCAGTTCTCTGGTCACCCTGTAACCGTCGTCCGCACGGAGAGAGAGTTTATGACAAGCCTTGAGTCCTCCGTATCGTTTCACATCCCAACGTTATAAAGATTTCTCCGTAGCATTTAGGAGACAATTATGTACATGAACGAAAGCGTATATATATCTTCCTTAGCTCTGCCGAAGGAGAAAAGAATGAGGTTTTATGGAGGTTTTAGTGATTCAAGAAGATCCGCGAGCTCAAAGAAACCGTCCGATGAGTTCACGCCGATGGCGACATAAGTAACAAGAATGTCTATTTGTGTGACCTGTGAGAGATATGGGTTAGTCGAGCAAGCATACCAAAAAGCGAAACCTAGCAGATACACAAGGCAAGGCTGTCAGACCGCAACCTCAGGTCATTGACCGGCCACAACTTACTTTTGTTGAACCAACCACCATGACGCCGTCCGAGTCCTTCTGAAAGATATCGACGAACCGTCCCGTATGAGGTTTGTGGTGCTTGTGCTGGTCTTCTTCAGCACTCAGGAAGATGCCTCCGAGACGTTTGAGGTATGACTAGGATCATCCGAGCCATAGTCTCAATATCTGCACTTGCGGCCACTGACTGTAGCGCATGAACTTGAGCCACAACTGAGCATCGCCCAGATAGCTGCAACAGTAGCGAAGACGCCTAGGCCCCCAAACTTGAGCGTCGATGGGGGAGAACAGACACACTCCTGGACTTGGGAGCATAAGCGGCGTGTTGGTGCAGCATGATGAGAAAACACTCGAGCGTAAATGTGTGGGCCACTGTTACGCTGACCTTGTTTCCCTGCTGGCTTTTGGGGGTCTTACGCCACGGAAATTGAGCCCTACGAACATGGACAGTGCTACCCTCCGTGCTATTCAAGCAATGGACGCACAGAAAATGAGATTCTTTTGACTTCAACAGTCTGCTCGAGCCCGCCCATCGCCACGACATAGTCTTCGTACAGCCTTCCGGTATTTTTGGCTTTCATTCAACACAAAAGTCAGAAAAAGTTCGAATGGAGCAGGAGGAGGATCGCTACTCACCGGCTCACCCAGGACATCCAGCCTCTTTTCGCGATGTGTAAACTCCTCTGCAGCAGCCTTGGCTGCGCACAGCGTCAGTGCGAACTGAAGGAACCACAGGCTCGGGGAAGACATGGCCTGTTCCTGCCTCCCCTTCGATCTCCGTCGTCATCGCCGCGAGTGAGCGTACCTTGCTCCGACAGACGAGGTGGACTGTCGCGCTGCGTTTTTAAAATTGCTTTTCGGTATGGAAGCCGAGTCCTATGTGTAAGTCAGTAGGGATCCCATAATATACGTATGATGTCGGGAAACTCCGAAGGGGGAGCACGAGGGCGAGCTCACTTTTATCCAGCGATATTGATGACTTCGAATGTCGCGGATTGGTAGGGTCGTAGCTGTGCGTGGGTACGAAAAGATATCCAGTGCAACGGCACGCCAGGAGGGTGTATGGGTGAAGGGAGTGGGTATCAGGAGACTTGTGGTCATCGTCGCCTAAAGGAGCGAATTCTATTTATTTTTGCGGCGAGTTCTACGCGTAGGATTAGGGTTATGGCCAGCCAACTACAAACATCTTGCCCAGGTTCTGTAGGTGTGGAGCTGATGGGGTAGTTGGTACGCCTAATCAGCGTACGGTACGAGTCATAGAATCCCTTGATCCCTCGAATAAACAGCCAGCCCTTTATTTAATTGTAATCTCAGATCCATTCTACAGCAGTTTTCATATTAGTTGTCACCCCTACCAATTTTTTCATGTAGGCGGGATTCAAATGGGTGTTCCGGCTGCTGTGCCGCCCCGCAAAAATTATTCGAGTAATTAAAAAATGAATATATGTAATCTACTTATCTGACAGATAGCATATATTCGTATTGAATGGGGGTATTACAAATGATGGGTTTCCAAGAGAGGTTGAAGATTGTTCATGCACACAGCACAGAATGTGAAGGAAATAATTGCGCATATAACTTTGAAAGAGATTTCTTTCTGTCAGCTTTTGAATGCACATGTCAGTGTGAAAATACGGGAGTGGACCAAGGGGGGTTCGGGATGTTAAAAATTACACAGGGTCCCTCATTCCGAGTCCACCCAAAAAAAAGAAATTCTCGGAAAAACATAGATAACATTCACATAAGCAAAGGTACCACAATGTCCGCAGAGGGGGCCCAAGACTCGCTGTTTTCAACAAAACCAAAATATGTATTTCTATTTGTAAAAATACATGGCTAGTGCTACAGTGTGTTCATCCGAAAGGTTATCAGTATCAGCCCCTTCAACTCGCGGTCGTGTCGTGGACCCGTGGTCATAGTGGTTGTGGTTGTAGACTTGTTCTCGACGTCTCATGCTGTGCTGGCTCATTCTGCGTGCGTCTCCCTCACCGCCTGTGTCCTTGCAGCTTGCATTCGTCCTGTGTCACGGTTTGACATTGCTCGGACTACTTGTCATTGTTGTTACGAAGTTTCAGAGTTTGGGACACTTACTATATGGTTATGACTACGATAGTAAGCCTCAATTAGTCATGGACACTGACGCGTCGCTGGTACTTGGGTTCACCGGTGTTTCAGGTATTATTAGAACGGACAATGACTCATTACTAGTATAGTTGTACTAGGGTTTAGATTCGAAGCTGCGCTTTAAAGCCAGCGAGTAACTGTATATATATCATAGTGTCAAGACCAAGGCTCTTCAGCTTGGTCTTCTTGGATCATCACCACTTGTCTTCTCTTCGCTCTATTCCAATCATTCGATTGAAGCTTGTCCTTCAGGATACCCTAGTGTCAACAAAGTGACCTAGTGGCTGTGCAACTTAGTTAAGTTGCCTGTGTCTGCCAAGATTCATCCATACGCTCGAGCATCACGTCACAGATCGGTTCAAGTCGAACCAGCGTTAGGTGATAACGCTACATTAAGACCAAGCTCCAAAGTGGCGTCATCAGAAACTACAAGAGAACGTTGTTGCAACTGTGACACCTTTTGGTTTCAACACAGAGGCGCTGACAACGTACCACAAAGATTTCGCAAGAATACAGAATACCGGTATAGTAGCACTACAGGCACTACCAGATATCACGCTAGGAGTCGAGAGGACAACCGATCCGTTGCAGTTGAGTTTGTCTACGATCAATACATTTGGGTAGAAATTTGCTGGTTTCAACCACAGAACGGAGACGGAGAGTGGGAAGGTTTCCGAACAGCCTTAGAAGATCTAGGCTGTGATATCTACATCAACGAGCTCACACAAGAGGAACTACAAGAGTTGGAAAATACAATCACCACCAAACCAGCATCTACTACACCACCCCCATCACCAAGTACTAAGAGTAACGCATCTCTTGGAGCAAGATCGTCCTCTCCATCACAACAAGGAGTCAATTTAGCAATTGCTACAGAAACATTACGCCTAGGAGCAATGGCCACCCTCACCTCTCATGTTCAAGCTCAAGCGGCTACGGAAAGTTCATCTGCACAACCAATTTACTCGCTTACTACTTCACCAATAGCACCGACTGTCATGGCATTTCGGGCCCTTACCGACCCTCAGAATCAAGCACCTCCCCCAAATCCTCCAGCAGGTGGAAGTGGTGGCGGAGGAGGTAATGGCAGAGGAGGAGGTGGAGCAGGACCACCTTTCGGAAACCCACCAGCGCAAATACCAGCAGCGCAAGCACCCTTACCAGCGGCACATGACAAATTTTGTGGCAATCCACCCGCGGTGTAACGTCCCGGGTCATAGTAGGTATCTGACCTAACCGATAACCGAGGGGGTGTGATCAAGGGGACACTTACTGTACTATACAACGACTGATGACTGACGGATTACTGTACGATGACTGATGGCTGACTGACGGATTACGATACGCTGACTGATGACCTGTAGTGTGCTGACTGTATAACTGTGGACGATTACCAGCAGATTAGTAGTAGTGGCGGTCTCGCTGACGAAGGCGGATCGCGCGAATAGGTTATAAGGAAGCTATCGACTGTTGTAGTCGATAGCTTGGATTTCTTGTACTACTCTCAACTTGTTATCAAACCGAGTTCTCTCTCTCATCCTTCGGGGTCGCGACTCGCCTATAAAGGCTATCTATCAAGACTCCGCCTTCGAGCGTTGAGACGACACTCTGCCTTCGTGCTAGAGTTAGGAATTCGCTAAGTCACCGCGTTCATCCCTTTAGTCGCCTAAGTCAGGCTCACGTGTTGTTCACACGTAACATTAAATCCAAGCTCTCCTTCTATCGAACGCCGTGGCAACTCTTAACACCAAGGACGGGTGGGACTTCGTGCCCTATCGAATCGACTCAAGAGAACGAGACGCACCTACTCGCTACCTTATAGGACGAGTAAGGTGGCGACACGTACCGGACACCAGAAGATCCGAAGAAAACAACACAGGATACTACGCAGAAGCAGCTACAGCACAGCGATTTCATCCCGTAGTATTCAACAGGGAACGCTGCTGCTGGGTCGAGCTCAGGTGGAGCAACACAAACAACTACTTCGAAGCAACGCGACCAGCAGCCGACGATTTACACATCAACGTCCCACTAGTCGACGCGTGACCAATCGACCAACAAGGGCCCATAGACGGCCAAGAAGACAGCCTCGATTCGGAGCCACCAAGGGCCGAATTTCAACTACGAACAGAAACAGTGGCAGCATCAAGCCACACTAGCGAACGATCACCAACCCCACGCAGTGAAGTAATAGAACCCGAAGCAATCGCAGTACAATCACCAGAGGTAGAGGCCTTGACCGCACAAACAGCTGAGTTACACATCCCTGAACCAATCAGAGGAATGCCATACAGCTACATGACTACTCAAACAGAAGTATTGCCACCCCGACTTGTCATAAACGAACAGACAGGCCACGTTCAACAACTACAACCAGAAGACATGGAAGCCGCTAACCGAGCAATGGGACCGGATGTCCCCGACGCGCCAAGCATCCCTGAAGGAACAGATATGTTCCATGAGTTTCGACTCAATCGCAACAGGGTACCATCACCCGAAAACAGACCATTCCCACCCTTGCGGCCACGAAACAATGGACCACCGGGAGGAGGAGGACCACCAGGAGGAGGACCACCAGGAGGAGGAATACCAGGCGGAGGAGGAGGACCGCCTCTAGGAGGGCCTGCAGTAGCCCACAACGCACACCAAGGGGGCAATGACAAGTTCATTGGTAACCCACCACCTACATTCACAGGAAGCAGGTCGCAAGCCGAGGCATTTATCCTCCAATGGGAGGTCTATGCAGGAGTCAACGCAAATCATTCAGCTATGCTGAATAAGTACCAGAAAGCTATGTTGTTTCTCACATACATTCAGGGAAACGCGGTTAACCAATGGGTCATGTCGGCAAGTCGATGGCTCGTCAACGAGGTCGCCACGGGCACCAGCCAATTCGACAATAGGCTGTGGGAAAATCTACTCCATGCCTTTCAAAGACAATTCGGTGACGTCCTTAGCAAAGAACGAGCGCAAGCCCAGCTCGATGCCGGTATCCACATGAAGGATGGAAAAATCGACGACTACATTGCTCAATTCGAACAGCTCGTTCGACACGCGGGATACAACATCAACGCCGAACAAACCCTCAAGTACTTCACAAGAGGACTACCACGCGCGCTATACGAAACCATGTATCAACATGACGACCCCCGAAACTATGAAGAATGGAGAGAGTCTGCCCTGAAGAGGCAGCAGAAGTGGATTCACATGCAAACGGTCAGGGGAAATCTGGATGCCTTCAAACCAGGATGAGCAACAGGAGGAGCACTAGCTAAGTTGCTAGCACCACTTCAGAACGACGACCGAATGGACACATCCGCAGATCGAGTACGAGGACGACTTGCAGGGGCGGAAGACATTATAGCGAACCATCCCAGGAATGCTAGGCCCCCGCAACCACCATTTCCACCCCGAGGGGGGTTCATACAAAGGCAGTTCAAACGAGACCACAGCCAAACGCAGTGTTACAACTGCCAGAAGATGGGACACATCAGCCGCGACTGCAGGCAACCAAGGAGGCGCTGAGATGCGCAAACACGCGCCGTCGAAACGGCAACAACCAAAGAAGAAAAGGCGGTGGAATGGCTGCGTGGAGTAGCAGGAGACAACGAAGAAGTCAAAGACCTGGTCCTACAGCAGTTGATGGGACAGGATTTTGGAAACACCTGAACCCGGCGGCCTGGGTGAGGGCAATACGTTGTAACTCTGTGTACATTATGCGCTACCGATCTATGCGAGTACCAGTATCCATTTGTGCAAGTTACAACATGGCCGACATCAAAGCGTTGGTGGACTCAGGAGCCACTGACAATTTTATCCATCCACAATTCGTCAAAAGGATGGGGTTGGGACAACGGGCACTAGATAAGCCCAAAAACATCTATAACATCGACGATACCACTAATAAAGCGGGGCAGATCACACACTACCTCACACTTAATGTGGAAACAGGAGGAACAAAGAAGGAAATGCGCTTCCTAATTACCGACATCGGCAAGGAAGACATATTATTAGGATACCCATGGCTCGCAACCTACGAACCAAGGTTCAGTTGGCGACACGCCACTATTGACGAAAAACAGCTCCCTATCGTACTACGAACGATCAACCCAAGCGACAGAAGGACCGTACTAGCAAGGTTGCTCAATGAAGAACAGAACGACGCCAAAGTATCACGAATGTTCACCACCGAAACAAAAGAACAAATCGTGACCACAATAGAAGAACAAGTGTATGGGCGACGATCAGCGGTCGAGCTTGCTATAGATGCCAAGCAATATACCAAGAACGTCGAAGTACCAACAGAATATCAACAATTCGCACAAGTATTCAGCGAAGAAGAAGCAAAGAGGTTCCCACCAAAAAGAAGTTGCGACCACGCGATCGAATTTAAAAAAGGGGTACCAGAAGTCATCGATTGCAAGGTATACCCAATGACAAGGAACGAAGATGCAGCACTCGACGACTTCATCAACGAACAAATGGAGAAGGGATACATTCGTCCCTCAAAATCCCCGTACGCGTCATCATTCTTTTTCATCAAAAAGAAGGATGGAAAGCTACGACCTGTCCAGGACTACTGAAGGATCAACGAGTGGACGATACGAAATCAATACCCACTTCCTCTCATCAATGATCTAATCAAAGACCTCGGAGGAGCGCAAATCTTCAGCAAACTAGACGTCCGACAAGGCTATAACAATATACGAATCAAGGAGGGCGACGAACACAAAGCAGCGTTTAAAACACGCCGCGGACTTTTTGAACCAACCGTTATGTACTTTGGACTGTGCAACTCACCAGCTACATTCCAGAGTTTCATGAACGAGATTTACCGCCCAACCATAGCAAAACATGAAGCCTTAGGAACGGCAATATGGGTCTACATGGACGACATTGCCATAGCCACAAAACGACAACTGCAAGCCTTGAAGAAACACCAAGATGCAGTCCGCGACGTTCTTGCCGTCGCTCAAAAACACGACCTCTTCTTCAAACCAGAAAAGTGCACTTTTAACGCTTCTAGCATTGATTACCTGGGGGTAATCCTTGAAGAGGGGGTGACACGCATGGACCCCGTCAAAATTTCGGGCGTTCGCGACTGGCAATCCCCATCATCGGTAAAGGACGTACGATCATTTCTTGGTTTCTGCAATTTCTACCGGCAATTTATTAAAGGATTCGCGGCTATCGCCAAGCCGTTAAATGAACTAACGCGCAAAGACGAACCCTGGCAATGTGTAACGAATGGTGTTTGCGACCAGACGAAACCTTCTGCACGTGACCTGTGCAGGAACGACTTTGACGTGCGACGAGAGCCAACGCTGGCGAAGTGCGTCTCAACCAGCAACAGTGAACGAAGGACTATCCCTAAACAGGGAATAGCCATAGTTTAGACGAAACAATGCCATGAAGGGCAAGAGACAACTCAAACAAAGGAGTGTGATTACTCTAGCTATCAACAGGGAACCACTCCTAGAAGAGGGAATCTGAGGATGCTAAAGTGAGGAACTCTATCGTCCCCACTACTACTTTATATACTGCTCAAGGACTGGGTTTAAACCTGAGTCCTCGGCGATGACTACGACAACATGTGTCCGCATGTGTCCATGAGTAAGGTATGAGTAAGTGAATGACAAAGCATCACTAATCGTCCTATACCATTACTAAGTCCCTGAGTAAGTCCATCAGTCAGCCATCAGTAATGCCTCAGTAAGCATATGGCCTTGGTGCTTATACGAGCGCTTCCTGACTGATCCATCCAGAACACCTTCCAAAAGGGGATCAACCCTCGGCCTGCTGGATTCCGTCCCAACATCAAGCCTTTGGGCTTACACCACGCGATCTTTCGGTGTCCCTTCCATGCCGTCGTCGGCCTGCGCGCATCCTGGTCCTGATGCGGCGAGTGTCACGTGACCGCCATGGGCGATACGTAACACAATGGGGAGAACGACAACAAACAGCGTTTGACATGCTTAAACGAAGGGTCACTAGGGAACCCATCCTCGCACACGCTGACCAAACCCAACAATTTGACCTAGAAGTTGATGCATCTGGGTTTGCAGTAGGAGCGGTACTACTACAGAAGAAACAAGATGGAAAACGACACCCAGTAGGATATTATTCGGCGACGCTCAATGCAGCTGAGCGCAATTACGACATATACAACCTCGAACTACTGGCTATAGTAAAAGCGCTGCGAAACTGGAGGCACCTACTCGCCGGATCACCCCACAAAGTACGCATATTCTCAGATCATCTCAATCTCCGATACTGGTGAGATCCCCAGAAGATCAGTCGAAGAATAGCTAGGGAAGTCTTGGAACTGGCCGAGTATAACTTCGAAATACACCACGTAAAGGGAACTGCCAATGGAAGAGCAGACGCCCTGTCAAGACACCCCGACTATGACCAAGGAGAGAAGGATAATGAAGACGTTACGGTTCTACCAAACGAACTATTCGTACGAACTATCAAAACCACAAGGTCACAAGATGACCAAAAAGTACGTAAATGGGTGGACCCGCACAGGCTGACAAAGGCCGATGGACTATGGTGGTACCAAGGACAAAGACTGGTTGTTACGGGGGGACCAGACGAAATCAGAGAAGTAATCCGCATGCATCACGATCCTCCGATTCACGGACACCCAGGAATAAATCGAACAACCCAGTTGGTAGAACGACAATACTGGTGGCCAACAATGAAGAACGATATCGTGGACTATGTCGAGGATGCGCTGATTGCCAACGATGCAAAGTCAATACACAAAGGACGAAAGCACCGTTGCAACCATTATTCCCAAAACCAGAAGCGACACCATTCGAAGTGGTGGCGCTAGATTTCATCACGAAGCTCCCCAAATCACGAGGATACGACTCTATTCTGACGATTACTGACCACGATTGCTCCAAGGCGTCCATATTCATACCATGCGTCGAGGAAATATCAGGAGAAGAAACAGCGATACTCTACGCCAAACATGTGGTAGCTCGGTTCGGACTACCCTCAAAGATTATCAGTGACCGAGACCCCCGATTCGCATCTAAGTTCACGAGAGAACTGTGCCGAGTCCTGGGGATACAACAAAACATATCGACGGCCTATCACCCCCGTACTGATGGACAATCGGAACGCAACAACCAATGGTTGGAACAATACCTCCGATTCTGGGTCAATGAAAGGCAAGACAATTGGGCAGAATATCTAGCGCTGGCGGAATTCGCACATAACAACTGGACCAATGAGTCCACACGCGAGTCACCATTTAGATTGCTGATGGGATATCACCCACGCGCTAATTGGACAGATCAGCTGTCGCCAATACCACGGGTCGAGATAAGGCTGAAACAATTGAAGGAGATAAGACAACAAGCACAAGGACAAATGAAGAAGGCGCAACAGTCATGGATTAAAAATCGTGACACACCCAAGTATCAGGTGGGAGATAAGGTCTGGCTCGAGGGACGTCATTTGCGCACCAACCAGCCAACCATGAAGCTTGCGCCCAGACGGCACGGCCCGTTCGTGGTCATCCAGGTGATGTCACCCGTTAATTATCGACTAGAACTTCCCACACAGTGGAGCATCCACGATGTGTTTCACACAGATCTTCTCACACCTTACAAAGAAACGGTGACACATGGTACCAATTACCAACATCCGCCACCGGAGTTGATAGATAACGTGGAAGAATACGAGGTCGAAAGGGTACTAGACTCCAGAAGAAGGGGACGAGGGCGCAAACTGCAATACCTGATCAAGTGGAAGGGATACGCCGACTCGGACAATCAGTGGGTCTCGTGGAATGATGTCCACGCGGACGACGAGATAAGGAAGTTCAAACACAATAACCCGCAGGCTGAAATACACTTAAAAGCAGCCTTAACAGAACGAACTTCACTAACATCCCCTCGTACAATGTCTTATGTCCCACTCACTACTATCAACATCAACGACGTCCCATACGTCAACACCCTTACCACCTACGACGACAACAACAATGTCGACGACCCATTCTGCTCCGCCGTCGAGCACGTCAGGGCAGCAGCAGAACGAGACCAAGAAGAACGAGAACAGCGAGAACAAGACCTGGCCGAGGCTCGCCGGCGATTCCCCACACCCGCAAGCGGAAGAGTGGAGACAGATGAGGAAGGACTACGGGTTGTTGAAGGAGGTGATGACCTCCTGGCGGCTGGACCAGGTGACGAGGATGACGCCGCAGGAGAGACGGACGAGGATACAGAGGTTGATGAGGCAAGTATCCTTCAGCCCTCCACCGCCTTCACGTCCACCACCGCTGTCGATCACTACGACAGTGACGAGTCCTCCGACGGCTCGTACCACGACGCCAACATTATCTGCACCAGGTGCGATAATCCCCAAGACTATTGCCACTGCGCTCCCATGCGCATCCCACCTCGAATCAACAACGACGAAGAAGAAGGCGAAGACATTGCCGATGAAACCGTGGATGACGAAGGACGAGCACCGCCGGTTGCTGTCGTCTACGGACCGACTGCGGAGGAAGGGTACGCCATGCGAGGGCTACCATCCTATGCTGAAGCACGCGATACCTCACCCATCCATACGCGCCGAGCGAATGCGCCGAGGCGCCCTATCCGTACCCTATCGCCTACCCCCAGTGGGTTCGTCCTCAACAACGGGATGAACTGGGTACCCATGGTGATCGAACACAAGGGTCGTCGCATCCCCGCCAGATACGTGCGGGTAAGGATGCTTGACAACCCGGAGGTCTTTGGGACGATGGGGAGGACCCAACCAATATACCGCGGGGATATACACGCCGAGCCGTGTCGGGACATGGGACCCGCAGCTGAGTACTCCTGAGAGGATCTGCAGTACCTGTGCGCTGACTTCCGGGGACGGCGACAGGTAGACGAAGCCTTGTCCCGGTTGGGGGATATTTCCCTTACAGCTGAGGTGAGGCGCTACCGCGCGTCCCAGGAAGTCATCAAGGAGCTAGAGGCCACCATCAAAAAGCTCGAGGATGACATCTTCGTACATGTCGATCGAGCGCGGCACTCAGCAAAGCGTCTTGGGAGGGCGCACGCCATAGTAAGGATACGCGATGAGCACAAGACAGATGTCGGACTAACGGCGGTACCTAACTGGGTAGTGGAGCGAGGGCGCTCACCCTTGTGAAGGGGGTGATGTAACGTCCCGGGTCATAGTAGGTATCTGACCTAACCGATAACCGAGGGGGCGTGATCAAGGGGACACTTACTGTACTATACTACGACTGATGACTGACGGATTACTGTACGATGACTGATGGCTGACTGACGGATCACGATACGCTGACTGATGACCTGTAGTGTGCTGACTGTATAACTGTGGACGATTACCAGCAGATTAGTAGTAGTGGCGGTCTCGCTGACGAAGGCGGATCGCGCGAATAGGTTATAAGGAAGCTATCGACTGTTGTAGTCGATAGCTTGGATTTCTTGTACTACTCTCAACTTGTTATCAAACCGAGTTCTCTCTCTCATCCTTCGGGGTCGCGACTCGCCTATAAAGGCTATCTATCAAGACTCCGCCTTCGAGCGTTGAGACGACACTCTGCCTTCGTGCTAGAGTTAGGAATTCGCTAAGTCACCGCGTTCATCCCTTTAGTCGCCTAAGTCAGGCTCACGTGTTGTTCACACGTAACACGCGGTCTTCGCAGGTGACCGTGAAAAAGCAGAGGAATTCCTTATGCAATGGAGTTTATATGAAGGAATCAATTCAACCCATTCCATTATGCGCAGCCCATATCAAAAAGCTATGTTATTTCTCACCTACATCCAGGGAACTGCCATAACCGAATGGATAGGATCAATGGTGGCTTGGCTACGAGTCCAGGTCGATGTCAACGGACGAGACCCTCTTGACAATTGGTTGTGGTACAACACCCATTCATCATTCATGAGGCAATACGCAGATACTCTTAAAGAAGAGAAAGCACAGATGGAATTGAGAAGGGGCATCAGAATGGAAAGAGGGGATGTTGACGCGTACGTGGCAAAATTCGAACAACTGGTCAGATATGCTGGCTACAATATAGATCAACCAATGGTCCTTGATCTATTCGCAAATGGACTGCCAAACAAACTACAAGAAACCATCTACCTTCACGACGATCCCACAGATTATGAGGATTGGAAAAGGGCAGCCATTAAACGCCAAGGTCAATATCTCCATTTGAAGAACAAAATTGATCAGTACAAGATACAACCCAGACCATCACCACCAACTCAAACAAATTGGAGACAGTTCAGACGCCATCCAGATGCGATGGATACGTCAGCAGATCGAGCTAGAGCCCGAGGACGATTAGCACATGCAGAGGACGTATTGGCACAACCAAGGCCATATCTCAATAACTCGCAACCACCTTTCAAGCCTCGTGAAGGATTCTTGAGAAGGAGGCAACCTCCCGATCTCAGGGAAGTAATTTGCTATAATTGTCAAAAGAAAGGACACCTCAGTCGCAATTGCTCCCAGCCACATCAACCACGAAATCCACCTAGACCCTTTAGCAATTCTAGGGGCATAGAAGTGGTGGATGATCGCTCTGAGACAGGAGAAGATCTCCACATCGCTCAAATGGTAGCAGAAAATCGCACCACAGAAGAAAGGAAGAATGATTGGCTACGAACTGCGGCAAACGAGACTGAAGAATTTAAAGCCATGGCAATGCAGGAGTTGATGGGAAATAAGGATTTTGGGGACGCCTGAACCCGACGGCCTGGGTGAGGGCTCTATGTTGTAATGCTGTATACATAACTCGCTTCCATTCTATGCGAATTCCAGTATCGATCCAAACCAGCAGCAACAAGGCCGACATAAGAACATTAGTAGACTCCGGAGCAACGGACAATTTCATAAATCCACGATTTGTGAAACGGATGGGATTGGGCGCGGTTTTATTGCCGAATCCAAAACAGTTATTCAATATCGATGACACTCTAAACAAAAAGGGATCAGTCACTCACTTTGTCGATTTACAAATATTGACAAAAGGAATTACCAGGAAAATGAGATTCCTCCTAGCAGACATCGGAAAAGAGGACCTCCTCCTTGGATATCCATGGCTCAGCACTTTCGAACCAAAGTTCAGTTGGAAGCATGGCACGATTGACGAAAATGTATTACCAATCGTGATCAAATCATGCCATCCCAAGGTCAACGTCAACGTAGTAGCTCGCCTACTTTCGGATATTGCGAAAGACAATATTGTCGCAAAATTAGGGGAGCATAGCTCTATCAAAGGAGCCACCACTGATCTCACCATAGCCACAGGACCCAAGGAAAAGATCCAAATACTGGAAGAGTATGATGATTTCAAAAAGGTTTTTAGCGAAGATGAATCCCACTGATTTCCCCCTTCACGGGAATGGGATCATGCTATCGAACTCAAAACCAATACTCCAGACCATATCAATTGTTCTATATACGAACTCTCACAATCGGAGGACAAACCGTTACGTGATTTTATTACGGAACAACTCCACAAAGGGTACATCAGACCCTCTAAATCGCAGTACGCCTCTCCGTTCTTTTTTGTCAAAGAGAAGGACGGAAAACTACGCCCAGTACAGGATTATCGGCGGATCAACGAATTCACAATCCACAACAATTACCCGCTGCCATTGATTCAAACCCTCATCAAAGACCTTAGCGGTGCACACATATACACTAAGCTCGACGTACGGTGGGGATACAACAATATCCGCATCAAGGCAGGCGATGAACATAAAGCGGCGTTTAAAACACCATATGGACTTTTTGAACCCACCGTGATGTTCTTCGGATTAACAAATTCCCCCGCCACATTCCAAACCATGATGAATCACATCTATCGGGACACGATTGCGAAACACGATGCAAAAGGGACCACTATTCAGGTTTATATGGACGACATCGGTATCGCTACCCGAACAAATATTACTGATCATGTCAACGCAGTTCGGGATGTGCTCACAGTGGCTGCAAAGTACGACCTATTTTTCAAACCGGAGAAGTGCACCTTTCATTCGACATCTCTCGATTACCTGGGGGTAATCCTTGAAAAAGGGGTAACACGTATGGACCCTGTAAAGATCCGGGCATTAAAATTGGCCAACGCCAATTAAAGTGAAGGACGTACGATCTTTTTTGGGTTTTTGCAATTTTTACCGTCTATTCATAAGAGGATTTGCGTCAATTGCCAAACCATTGAACAATCTCACGAAGAAAACAACGGAATGGCAATGGGGCTCAACGGAACAACAAGCCTTCGAAGTATTGAAAAGACGGGTTACAAGTGAACCTGTATTGACACACCCGGTATTGAAGGATCAATTCGAATTGGAAGTAGATGCATCAGGTTTTGCGGTGGGAGCGGTGTTACTCCAAAAGAAAACTGATGGCAAAAGACATCCTATAGGCTATTACTCCGCAACTCTTAACACAGCGGAACAAAATTATGACATCTACAACCTTGAACTATTGGCAATAGTCAAAGCTCTACGGCAGTGGAGGCCTTTACTAGCAGGATCACCCCATAAAATCAAAGTATTCTCGGATCACATGAACTTGCGGTATTGGAGAGAACCACAGAAGATCAGTCGACGGGTCGCAAGGGAAGTACTGGAATTGTCGGAATACGATCTCGAAATTCACCATATAAAGGGGACTGCAAACGGACGAGCAGATGCATTGTCAAGACGACCCAACTATGATCACGGGGAACAAGACAATGAAAATGTCACGGTGTTACCTGATAGAATATTCATACGAGCCAGCAACACACACCGTACAGGAAGGCCTATCCAGTCGTTCACCACAATCGCAGTAGAGGAAATGGGGTCAACCAGCCACAAAGACGAACAAAACGAAGATGTTATCAAACCTTGGGTAGATCCACACAAATTGAAAAGGATCAACGGGTATGGTATAAGGAAGGAAGGAGAGTAATCACCAAGGGAAGTGACGAGCGGAAATCAATAATCGCCGCTCATCACGATACCCCAGTACATGGCCACCCAGGAATTAACAAAATGGGCAAAATAGTAGAACGATACTATTGGTGGCCAATGATACGACCAGACGTATTGGCTTACATACGAGGTTGCGCAGAATGCCAAAGACATAAAGTCAACAATCGCCCTATTCGGGCCACATTACGACCTATATTTCCTAAACCGGAAGCTATGCCATTCGAGACTATCGCTCTCGACTTTATTACTAAATTGCCAATCGCACAGGGCTACGATTCAATTCTTACAGTCACAGATCACGACTGTACCAAGGCATCAGTGTTCATTCCTTGTAATGAAGAAATCGATGCGGAAGAAACAGCAGCTTTATACATCAAACACGTGTTCATGCGATATGGTCTACCAAACAAAATTATCAGCGATAGAGATCCTAGGTTTGCGTCTAAATTCATGAGGGAATTATGCAAACAACTGGGGATTAGTCAAAATATCTCCACTGCATATCACCCTCGTACAGATGGACAATCAGAGTGGACAAATCAATGGCTCGAACAATATCTCTGTTTTTGGGTAAATGAACGACAAGATAATTGGAATCTTTATCTTCCAATAGCAGAATTCATGCATAACAATTGGCCCAATGAGGCCACAGGGCAGTCTCCATTCTTCTTATTGATGGGGCATAATCCTCGTGCTGATTGGAATTCCACGCCCAGTCCTTTGCCACAAGTGGCGTTGTGCCTCGATCAATTCAAACAAGCACGGGAACACGCTCAGAAACAGATTATCAAGGCCCAGAAGTCATGGGTATCACATAAAGATACGCCCAAATTCCAGATAGGGGATCGCGTATGGTTAAAAGGACGTCACCTGAGGACTCACCAGCCGAGTGCCAAGCTTGCGCCCAAGAGACATGGACCCTTCCAGATCATCCAGGTGATGTCCCCAGTCAATTATCGATTGGAATTGCCTACCAAATGGAGCATTCATGACGTCTTTCACATCGATCTTCTCACCCCCTATCGCGAGACTTCCTTTCACGGACCAAATTTCCCAAGACCTCCCCCTGAATTAATCGATGGAGAAGAAGAATATGAAATTGAGAAGATTCTAGACCAACGGCAATTTGGCAGGACAAGGCGCAAACAATTCCTTATCAAATGGAAGGGGTACCCAGACTCGGAGTCGCAGTGGGTCAACGCCACTGACGTACATGCCCCTGACGCCCTAGCTGAGTTCAAACGGTCTTTGAATTCATCTCCCTCACGCATAAAAGCAGGCTCTTCCTTAGATGAAGCGCATCAGTTCTTCCTTCGTAGAACAATGACCACTTCCCCTACTGCTGCCTCCACTACTTCACAAACCTCTTATCATCTTCCTACCGTCACTACACCCACTTATGCCGAAGTCGCCACCGCCTTCCAATGCATTGGACCTGGGGATGTTATTCCCGAAACCCCTGATGTATGCGGACACAATTCTGGAGGACTGGAAGAAGACCCATCGGAGGTGGAAGAGGGAACAGCTACTCGCATCGAGAGTATCCTTGTTCCACAAACGCTTGTCAAGGTTCCAAGCGTCTCCGACCTCAGTGACGTGGTCCGAGTTTGTGGAAGTTGTAAGCAAACTGCCCTGTCATGTCCAGGCCATCCTGACGCCAATGACTCCCACATCCACTATGATTGCAGACAACTCATCTACAACTGTACATGTAACAACGACCCCGTCAAAATCCCTCTGCCGCCAACGCCTCAATATATCAATGTCGACCCCCTTACCAACGTCATCATGGACCCTGCAACGTCCTGGGGTATTCACATCCGTGCCTCTCTCTGAGCTCGAGAACCCGACTTGGACAAAGAAAATCAAGATCCCCGCCAAGTATCAGAATCCCAGGATGAAGGGATACCACTTGTGCCGAGGAGGGCGAGGCGAGGAAGAAGAGCTGGTGTGGGAGCGGCAAAAGAACGCCCTTGCTTCCCTGACTACCGAGGAGGCGGAGTCTCAGCTGACCAACAGCGTGCCCAGGACAAGGCTGACGCCCCCGACGGTTTCGAACTAAACATTCCCCCCAGATTCATTAACTTCCGTATTGTTATGCTCAGACCCTGCTCAAGCCGCCAAGACACAGAGACAGCACAAGTGTCTGCATGAACACTGGAAGAATTGCCAAGATTACCCAGAGGCGCATACCTGGGAGTCACGTGCCAAAGAAGACATCGAAGAAGAGGAGGCCGTACGCGCACTCATAGTGGCAGAAGACGACAGCTACCTCGCATATGACGAGGCGTGCAGAGTCCGCCAGCTCGTGAGTAACCTGATAACTCGCGGTAGAACCCCAGATGCTGCAGGAAGGTCATTACAGGACGAATGAGGGTCACGTGACATAGTCATGTGATTACCCCCGGGTCACGGGATCTGACCTAAGCAATAAGTCAGGGGGGCGCGCAAGGATGGAATTGTCCCAGGCCACAGTATGTATCTGGCCTAACTAATAACTCAGGGGACGTTGGAAGAAGCCATGGAATTGGCGGAAGACAGTTGTGTCCTGAAGACGACCAACGACGACAAACAGCGATTGTGTGGTGTAAGACCAGCGACCTGAGGCTGCCGATGTCAGCGGGCCGTGGCTGCCGTTGGGACACACTCCAGCGGGCCGGGTTTGATCCCCTTTCGGGAAAGTGTTATTGATGGATTAGTCCAAGGAGTGCCTGTGTTAGCGCCGGAGCCATTGCTTATTGATGCAGTATTATTGGCTGACTGATGACATTCCCTTGTGCTTATCAATGGGATTACTGATGCTTAGTGCCGCTTAGTCGGACACTTACTCATGCTTTGTGATGCTTAGACATTCACTTACTCATTCGCTTACTGATGTGATTAGACACTCGCTTATTGACCTGTGAGTCATCATGCTTTTCTTACTACTCATACTATGGTGTCGCCTTTGTGGCTTGACGGACAGTTACTATAAATACTATACAAGTTGCGCTATGGTTCGCTAGCTTAGTTGTCTTAAAACCCACTTGTATACTTCTCAAGAGGTGCAGACAGTCTTATAGCAGAGTCATTGTTCTTTGTGACTACCTTGTTGCCAACATTAAGTGTTAGGCGTCGCCACTTTGAAACGTACCTCAAACTAGGCGGTATTAGGGGACCATTATTGGTTATTCGCCCTTTACAAATCGTTCAAGCCGTTCCTGAGTTCAGAAGCCGTGCGCTTTGCTCAGAGTTGAAGCAAGGAAGACCCATCGGATCCAAGTCGGATCAACGTTCAGTGGGAACGTAACACGTATGACCGAGAATGGTCATATCACTGTCGCCAAGTACGTCCACGTGATGCCTGGCAACAACCCTATTGTATACGGGTGTATGAAGAAAGGGGGGGAGATTCAACAAGGTGAAGTCCATGCAGCACCTGATCTCGATGCCGTGGATAACGACCGCCATTATACGCATGATCAATTGCGATACTTGCGACAGGATTATGGTGATCGCCAAGGGGTCGACTTGGCCATGGGGCAGAATCCTGATCGGTCACTATGGGCGGAGGTCCTCCGATACCAGGCTATCACCAGTCGGTACTCTGAACTCGCGCAGCGGATTACCGCTTTAGAAAACGAACAGTACGTGGTTGGAAATGAGGTCAGGAAGTGTACGCGCCGATTGGAGGAGGCGAATGGACTACAGCGTATCATGGACCAGGAAGTTTCCATTAGTCGAGGTGCGACCATCATTCCTTGGGTTTTCGAACGTGGGCGTTCTGCCTGAAAAAGGGGTAATGTCACGGTTTGACATTGCTCGGACTACTTGTCATTGTTGTTACGAAGTTTCGGAGTTTGGGACACTTACTATATGGTTATGACTACGATAGTAAGCCTCAATTAGTCATGGACACTGACGCGTCGCTGGTACTTGGGTTCACCGGTGTTTCAGGTATTATTAGAATGGACAATGACTCATTACTAGTATAGTTGTACTAGGGTTTAGATTCGAAGCTGCGCTTTAAAGCCAGCGAGTAACTGTATATATATCATAGTGTCAAGACCAAGGCTCTTCAGCTTGGTCTTCTTGGATCATCACCACTTGTCTTCTCTTCGCTCTATTCCAATCATTCGATTGAAGCTTGTCCTTCGGGATACCCTAGTGTCAACAAAGTGACCTAGTGGCTGTGCAACTTAGTTAAGTTGCCTGTGTCTGCCAAGATTCATCCATACGCTGAGCATCACGTCACAGATCGGTTCAAGTCGAACCAGCGTTAGGTGATAACGCTACATTAAGACCAAGCTTCAAAGTGGCGTCATCAGAAACTACAAGAGAACGTTGTCGCAACTGTGACAACTTCTGGTTTCAACACAGAGGCGCTGACAACGTACCACAAAGATTTCGCAAGAATACAGAATACCGGTATAGTAGCACTACAGGCACTACCGGATATCACGCTAGGAGTCGAGAGGACAATCGATCCGTTGCAGTTGAGTTTGTCTACGATCAATACGTTTGGGTAGAAGTTCGCTGGTTTCAACCACAGGACGGAAACGGAGAGTGGGAAGGTTTTCGAACAGCCTTAGAAGATTTAGGCTGTGACATCTATATCAACGAGCTCACACAAGAAGAGCTACAAGAGTTGGAAAACGCAAACATCACCGCCAGACCAACATCTACTACACCACCCCCATCACCAAGTACTAAGAGTAACGCATCTCTTGGAGCAAGATCGTCTTCTCCATCACAACAAGGAGTCAATTTAGCAATCGCTACAGAAACATTACGCCTAGGAGCAATGGCAACCTTCACCTCTCATGTTCAAACGCAGGCGGCCACGGAAAGTTCATCCGCACAACCGATTTACTCGCTCACTACTTCACCAATAGCACCAACTGTCACGGCATTTCGGGCCCTTACCGATCCTCAGAATCAAGCACCTCCCCCAAATCCTCCAACAGGAGGTAATGGCGGAGGAGGAGGTAATGGCGGAGGCGGAGGTGGAGCAGGACCACCTTTCGGAAACCCACCAGCGCAAATACCAGCAGCGCAAGCACCCTTACAAGTGGCACATGACAAATTTTGCGGCAACCCACCTGCGATCTTCGCAGGTGATCGTGAAAAAGCAGAAGAATTCCTTATGCAATGGAGCTTATATGAAGGAATCAATTCAACCCATTCCATTATGCGCAACCCATATCAAAAAGCTATGTTATTTCTCACCTACATCCAAGGAACTGCTGTAACCGAATGGGTAGGATCAATGGTGGCTTGGCTGCGAGTCCAGGTCGATGTCAACGGACGAGACCCTCTTGACAATTGGTTGTGGTACAACACCCACTCATCATTCATGAGGCAATACGCAGATACTCTTAAAGAAGAGAAAGCACAGACGGAATTGAGGAGGGGTATCAGAATGGAAAGAGGGGATATTGACGCGTACGTGGCAAAATTCGAACAACTGGTCAGATATGCTGGCTACAATATAGATCAACCAATGGTCCTTGATCTATTCGCAAATGGACTGCCAAATAAACTACAAGAAACCATCTACCTTCACGACAATCCCACAGACTATGAGGATTGGAAAAGGGCAGCCATTAAACGCCAAGGTCAATATCTCCATTTGAAGAATAAAATTGATCAGTACAAAATACAACCTCGTCCATCACCACCAACCCAAACAAATTGGAGACAGTTCAGACGCCATCCAGATGCGATGGATACATCAGCTGATCGAGCTAGAGCACGAGGACGGTTAGCGCATGCAGAAGATGTATTGGCACAGCCAAGACCATATCTCAATAACTCGCAACCACCTTTCAAGCCTCGCGAAGGATTTTTGCGAAGGAGGCAACCTCCTGATCTCAGGGAAGTAATTTGCTATAATTGTCAAAAGAAAGGACATTTCAGTCGAAATTGCACCCAGCCACGTCAACCACGAAACCCATCTAGACCCTTTAGCAATTCTAGGGGTATAGAAGTGGTGGATGATCGCTCTGAGACAGGAGAAGATCTCCACATCGCTCAAATGGTAGCAGAAAATCGCACCACCGAAGAAAGGAAGAATATTGGCTACGAACTGCGGCCAACGAAACCGAAGAATTTAAAGCCATGGCGATGCAGGAGTTGATGGGGAACAAGGATTTTGGGGACGCCTAAACCCGACGGCCTGGGTGAGGGCTCTACGTTGTAACGCTGTATACATAACTCGCTTCCGTTCTATGCGAATTCCAGTATCAATCCAAACCAGCAGCAACAAGGCCGACATAAAAACATTAGTAGATTCTGGAGCAACGTACAATTTCATAAATCCACGATTTGTGAAACGAATGGGATTGGGCGCGGTTTTATTGCCGAACCCAAAACAGTTATTCAATATCGATGACACTCTAAACAAAAAGGGATCAGTCACCCACTTTGTCATCTACAAATATTGACAAAAGGAATTACTAGGAAAATGAGATTCCTCCTAGCGGATATTGGAAAAGAGGATCTCCTCCTTGGATATCCATGGCTCAGCACTTTGAACCAAAGTTCAGTTGGAAGCACGGCACGATTGATGAAAATATATTACCAATCATAATCAAATCATGCCATCCCAAGGTCAACGTCAACATAGTAGCTCGCCTACTTTCGGATATCACAAAAGACAAAATTGTCGCAAAATTAGGGGAGCATAGCTCTATCAAAGGAGCCACCACTGATTTCGCCATAGCCGCAGGACCCAAGGAAGAGACCCAAATACCGGAAGAGTATAATGACTTCAAAAAGGTTTTCAGCGAAGAAGAATCCCACCGATTTCCCCCTTCACGGGAATGGGATCATGCTATGAACTCAAAACCAATACTCCAGACCATATCAATTGTTCTATATACGAACTTTCGCAATCGGAGACAAACCATTACGTGATTTCATCACGGAACAACTCAACAAAGGGTACATCAGACCCTCTAAATCGCAGTATGCCTCTCCGTTCTTTTTCGTCAAAAAGAAGGACGGAAAACTACGCCCAGTACAGGACTATCGGCGAATCAACGAATTCACCATCCGCAACAATTACCCGCTACCATTAATTTCAACCCTCATCAAAGACCTTAGCGGTGCACACATCTACACTAAACTCGACGTACGGTGGGGATACAACAATATCCGCATCAAAAAGGGCGATGAACATAAAGCAGCGTTTAAAACGCCTTATGGACTATTCGAACCTACTGTGATGTTTTTCGGATTGACAAATTCCCCAGCCACATTTCAAACCATGATGAATCACATTTATCGGGATACGATTGCGAAACACGATGCCAGAGGAACCACTATTCGGGTTTATATGGATGACATCGGTATCGCTACCCGAACAAATATTACTGATCATATCAACGCAGTTCGGGATGTACTAACAGTGGCTGCAAAGTACGACCTATTTTTCAAACCGGAGAAATGCACCTTTCATTCGTCATCTCTCGATTACCTGGGGTAATCCTTGAAAAAGGGGTAACACGTATGGACCCTGTGAAGATCGCGGGCATTAAAGATTGGCCAACGCCAACTAAAGTGAAGGACGTACGATCTTTTTGGGTTTTTGCAATTTTTACCGTCTATTCATAAGAGGATTTGCGTCAATTGCCAAACCACTAAACAATCTTACGAAGAAAACAACGGAATGGCAATGGGGCTCAACGGAACAACAAGCATTCGAAGTATTGAAAAGACGGGTTACAAGCGAACCTGTATTGGCACACCCGGTACTGAAGGATCAATTCGAGTTGGAAGTAGACGCATCAGGTTTCGCGGTGGGAGCGGTGTTACTCCAAAAGAAAACTGATGGCAAAAGACATCCTATAGGTTATTACTCCGCAACTCTTAACACAGCGGAACGAAATTATGACATCTACGACCTTGAACTATTGGCAATAGTCAAGGCTCTACGACACTGGAGGCCTTTACTAGCAGGATCACCCCATAAAATCAAAGTATTCTCGGATCACATGAACTTGCGATATTGGAGAGAACCACAGAAGATCAGTCGACGGGTCGCAAGGGAAGTACTGGAATTGTCGGAATACGATCTCGAAATTCACCATATAAAGGGAACTGCAAATGGACGAGCAGATGCATTGTCAAGACGACCCGACTACGATCACGGGGAACAAGACAATGAAAATGTCACGGTGTTACCTGATAAAATATTCATACGAGCCAACAACACACACCGTACGGGAATGCCTACCCAGTCATTTGCAACGATCGCGGTAGAGGAAATGGGGTCGACCAATCATAAAGACAAACAAGACGAAGACATTATCAAACCTTGGGTAGATCCACATAAATTAAAAAGGATCAACGGGGTATGGTATAAGGAAGGAAGGAGAGTAATTACCAAGGGAAGTGACGAGCGGAAATCAATAATCGCCGCTCATCATGATACCCCAGTACACGGCCACCCAGGGATTAACAAAACGGGCAAAATAGTAGAATGATACTATTGGTGGCCGACGATACGACCAGACGTATTGGCTTACGTACGAGGCTGCGCAGAATGCCAAAGACATAAAGTCAACAATCGCCCTATTCGGGCCGCATTACGACCCATATTTCCCAAACCGGAAGCTATGCCATTCGAAACTATCGCTCTCGACTTTATTACTAAATTGCCAATCGCACAGGGCTACGATTCAATTCTTACAGTCACAGATCACGACTGTACCAAAGCATCGGTGTTCATCCCTTGTAATGAGGAAATCGATGCGGAAGAAACAGCAGCTTTATACATCAAACACGTGTTCATGCGATACGGTCTACCAAACAAAATTATCAGTGATAGAGATCCTAGGTTTGCGTCCAAATTCACGAGGGAATTATGCAAGCAACTGGGATCAGCCAAAATATCTCCACTGCATATCATCCTCGCACAGACGGACAATCAGAGCGAACAAATCAATGGCTCGAACAATATCTCCGCTTTTGGGTAAATGAACGACAAGATAATTGGAATCTTTATCTTCCAATAGCGGAATTCACACATAACAATTGGCCCAATGAGGCCACAGGGCAGTCTCCATTCTTCTTATTGATGGGGCATAATCCTCGTGCTGATTGGAATTCCACGCCCAGTCCATTGCCGCAAGTGGCGTTGCGCCTCGATCAATTCAAACAAGCACGGGAACACGCCCAGAAACAGATTATCAAGGCCCAGAAGTCATGGGTATCACATAAAGATACGCCCAAATTCCAGATAGGGGACCGCGTATGGTTAGAAGGACGTCACCTGAGGACTCACCAGCCAAGCGCCAAGCTTGCGCCCAAGAGACATGGACCCTTCCAGATCATCCAGGTGATGTCCCCAGTCAATTATCGATTGGAATTGCCTACCAAATGGAGCATTCATGACGTCTTTCACATCGATCTTCTCACCCCCTATCGCGAGACTTCCTTTCACGGACCAAATTTCCCAAGACCTCCCCCTGAATTAATCGATGGGGAAGAAGAATATGAAATTGAGAAGATTCTAGACCAACGGCAATTCGGCAGGACAAGGCGCAAACAATTCCTTATCAAATGGAAGGGGTACCCAGACTCGGAGTCGCAGTGGGTCAATGCCACTGACGTACATGCCCCTGACGCCCTAGCTGAGTTCAAACGGTCTTTGAATTCTACTCCCTCACGTATAAAGACAGGCCAGTCATTGGATGAAGCACATCAGTTCTTCCTTCGTCGAACAATGACCACTTCCCCTACTGCTGCCTCTACTACCTCACAAACATCTTATCATCTGCCCACTGTCACTCAACCTACCTATGCCGAAGTCGCTGCTGCCTTTCGATGCATCGGACCTGGGGACTTCATCCCCGAAACCCCTGATGTATGCGGACACGACGCTGGAGGACTGGAGGAAGACTCATCGGCGGTGGAGGAGGGAACAACTACTCACGTCGAGAACGTCATTGTTCCACAAACACTTATCAAGATTCCAAGCGTCTCCGACCTCGGTGACGTGGACCGAGTTTGTGGAAGTTGTAAGCAAACCGCCTTGTCATGTCCAGGCCATCCTGACGCCGACGACTCCCACATCCATTACGACTGCGGACAACTCATCTACAATTGTACATGTAACAACGACCCCGTCAAAATTCCCCCACCGCCAACGCCTCGATATATTAACGTTGACCCCCCTACCAACGTCATCATGGACCCCTCGACGTCCTGGGGTATTCACATCCGTGCCACCCTCCAAGCTCACGAGTCCGGAGTCAGATAAAGAAAATCAAGATCCCTGCCAAATACCGGAATCCCAGGATGAAGGGATACCACTTGTGCCGAGGAGGGGGAGGCGAGGAAGAAGAGCTGGTGTGGGAGCATCAAAAGAAAGCCCTTGCTTCCCTGACTACCGAGGAGGCGGGATCCCAGCTGACCAACAGCGTTCTCGAGACAAGGCTGACGCCCCCGATGGTTTCGAACTAAATATTCCCCCCAGATTCATCAACTTCCGTATGACCGAGAATGGTCACATCACTGTCGCCAAGTACATCCATGTGATGCCTGGCAATAACCCCATCGTATACGGATGCATGAGGAAAGGAGGGGAGATTCAACAAGGTGAAGTCCACGCCACTCCTGATCTCGATGCCGTGGATAACGACCGCCATTATACGCATGACCAAATGCGGTATTTGCGACAGGATTTTGGTGATCGCCAAGGGGTCGACTTGGCCATGGGGCAGATCCCTGATCGGTCGCTATGGGCGGAGGTCCTTCGATACCGAGCTGCTACTAGCCGGTACTCCGAATTGGCGGAACGCATTACTGCTCTGGAAAATGAGCAGTATGTGGTCGGTAATGAAGTCAGGAAGTGTACGCGTCGGTTGGAGGAGGCTAATGGGTTACAGAGGATCATGGACCAAGAGGTTTCGATCAGTCGAGGTGCGACTATTATCCCTTGGGTGTTTGAACGAGGATGTTCTGCCTGAAAAAGGGGTAATGTCACGGTTTGACATGTTGCGGACTGACAATCATCATCATTACGAGGTCTCGGAGTTCGGGATGCTTACTATTTGGTTATGACTACGATAGTAAGCCGTTATTAGTCATGGACACTTACGCGTCGCCGGCATTTGGGTTCGCCGGTGTTTCAGGTATTTGTAGGAGAGATAGTGACTCGTTCCTAAGATAGTTGTACTAGGGTTCAGTATTCAAGCTGCGCTTTAAAGCCAGCGTGTAACTGTATATAAGTTATGTAGTGAAGACCAAGACTCTCTAGCTTGGTCTTCTTGAATCATCACCACTTGTCTTCTCTTCGCTTTCTTCCAATCATTCGATTGAAGCTTATCCCTCGGGTACCCTAGTGTCAACCAAGTGACCTAGTGGCCGTGCAACTTAGCTAAGTTGCCCGTGTTTGTCAAGATTCATCCATACGCTAGAACATCACGTCACAGACCGGTTCAAGTCGAACCAGCGTTAGGTGATAACGCTACAACTAAAGTGAAGGACGTACAATCTTTTTTGGGTTTTTGCAATTTTTACCGTCTATTCATAAGAGGATTTGCGTCAATTGCCAAACCACTGAACAATCTTACAAAGAAAACAATGGAATGGCAATGGGGCTCAACGGAACAACAAGCATTTGAAGTATTGAAGAGACGGGTTACAAGTGAACCTGTATTGGCACACCCGGTACTGAAGGATCAATTCGAGTTGGAAGTAGATGCATCAGGTTTCGCAGTGGGAGCGGTATTACTCCAAAAGAAAACTGATGGCAAAAGACATCCTATAGGCTATTACTCCGCAACCCTTAACACAGCGGAACGAAATTATGACATCTACGACCTTGAACTATTGGCAATCGTCAAAGCTCTATGGCACTGGAGGCCTTTACTAGCGGGATCACCCCATAAAATCAAAGTATTCTCAGATCACATGAACTTGCGGTATTGGAGAGAACCACAAAAGATCAGTTGACGGGTCGCAAGGGAAGTACTGGAATTGTCGGAATACGATCTCGAAATTCACCATATAAAGGGAACTGCAAACGGACGAGCAGATGCATTGTCAAGACGACCCGACTACGATCACGGGGAACAAGACAATGAAAATGTCACGGTGTTACCTGATAAAATATTCATACGAGCCAGCAACACACACCGTACAGGAATGCCTAACCAGTCGTTCGCAACGATCACAGTAGAGGAAATGGGGTCAACCAACCACAAAGACGAACAAAACGAAGACGTTATCAAACCTTGGGTAGATCCACACAAATTAAAAAGGATCAACGGGGTATGGTATAAAGAAGGCAGAAGAGTAATTACCAAGGGAAGTGAGGAGTGAAAGTCAATTATCGCCGCTCATCACGATACCCCAGTACATGGTCATCCAGGGATCAGCAAAACTGGCAAAATAGTAGAACAATACTATTGGTGGCCAACAATACGACAAGACGTATTGGCATACGTTAGAGGCTGCGCAGAATGCCAACAACACAAAATCAATAATCGCCCTATTAGGGCTTCACTACAACCTATATTTCCCAAACCGGAAGCTATGCCCTTCGAGACTATCGCTCTCGATTTCATCACTAAATTACCCGTCGCACAGGGCTACGATTCGATCCTTACAGTCACGGATCATGACTGTACCAAAGTGTCCGTGTTTATTCCTTGTAATGAGGAGATCAACGCAGAAGAAACAGCGGCGCTGTACATCAAACATGTGTTCATGCAGTATGGACTACCAAACAAAATCATTAGCGACAGAGATCCCAGATTTGCATCCAAGTTCACAAGAGAACTATGCAAACAACTTGGGATAAACCAGAACATCTCCACCGCATACCACCCTCGTACAGACGGACAGTCAGAATGAACTAATCAATGGCTCGAACAATATCTCCGCTTTTGGGTAAATGAACGACAAGACAATTGGAATCTTTATCTCCAATAGCAGAGTTTACGCATAACAATTGGCCTAACGAAGCCACAGGGCAGTCTCCATTCTTCCTATTGATGGGGCATAATCCTCGTGCTGATTGGAACTCAACGCCCAGTCCTATGCCGCAAGTGGCGTTGCGCCTTGATCAGTTCAAACAGGCACGGGAACATGCTCAAAAACAAATTATCAAAGCCCAGAAGTCATGGGTATCACATAAAGATACGCCCAAGTTCCAAATAGGGGATCGTGTATGGCTAGAAGGGCGTCACCTGAGGACTCATCAGCCAAGCGCCAAGCTTGCGCCCAAACAACATGGACCCTTCCAGATTGTCCAGGTGATGTCCCCTGTTAATTATTGATTGGAATTACCCACCAAGTGGAGCATTCATGACGTGTTTCATATCGATCTTCTCACCCCCTATCGTGAGACTTCCTTTCATGGACCAAATTTGTCAAGACCTCCCCCTGAATTAATTGATGGCGAAGAGGAATACGAAATTGAGAAGATTCTAGACCAACGGCAATTCGGCAGAACAAGGCGCAAACAATTCCTTATCAAATGGAAGGGGTACCCAGACTCGGAGTCGCAGTGGGTCAACGCCACTGACGTACATGCCCCTGACGCCTTAGCTGAGTTCAAACGAACTCTGAATTCTACTCCCTCACGTATAAAGACAGGCCATTCACTGGATGAAGCACATCAGTTCTTCCTTCGTCGAACAATGACCACTTCCCCTACTGCTGCTTCCATCACTTCACAAACATCTTACCATCTTCCCACTGTTACTCAACCTACCTATGCCGAAGTTGCCGCCGCCTTTCGATGCATCGGACCTGGGGATTTCATCCCCGAAACCCCTGATGTATGCGGACATGACGCTGGAGGATTGGAGGAAGACTCATCGGAGGTGGAGGAGGGAGCTCCTACTCGAATCGAGAATCTCATTGTTCCACAAACACTTATCAAGGTTCCAAGCGGCTCCAACCTCAGTGACGTGGCCAGAGTTTGTGGAAGTTGTAAGCAAACCGCCCTGTCATGTCCAGGCCATTCTGATGCCAACGACTCCCACATCCACTACGATTGCGGACAACTCATCTACAATTGTACATGTAACAACGACCCCGTCAAAATCCCTCCACCGTCAACACCTCGATATATTAACGTCGACCCCCCTACCAATGTCATCATGGACCCCGCAACATCCTGGGGTATCCATATCCGTGCCACCCTCCGAGCTCGGGAGTCCGAGTTGGACAAAGAAGATCAAGATCCCCGCCAAATATCGGGATCCCAGGATGAAGGGTACCACTTGTGCCGAGGAGGACGAAGCGTGGAAGAAGAGCTGGTGTGGGAGCAGCAAAAGAAAGCCCTTGCTTCCCTGACTACCGAGGAGGCGGAGTTCCAGCTGACCAACAGCGTGCTCGGGACAAAGCTGACGCCCCCGACGGTTTCGAACTAAACATTCCCCCTAGGTTTATCAACTTCCGTATGACCGAGAATGGTCACATCACTGTCGCCAAGTACATCCATGTGATGCCTGGTAACAACCCCATTGTATACGGATGTATGAGGAAAGGAGGGGAGATCCAACAAGGTGAAGTCCACGCCGCTCCTGATTTCGATGCCGTGGATAACGACCGCCATTATACGCATGACCAAATGCGGTACTTGCGACAGGATTTTGGTGATCGCCATGGGGTCGATTTGGCCATGGGGCAGATCCCTGATCGGTCGTTATGGGCGGAGGTCCTTCGATACCGGGCTGTTACCAGCCGGTACTCCGAATTGGCTGAACGCATCACTGCTCTGGAAAATGAGCAGTATGTGGTCGGTAATGAAGTCAGGAAATGTACGCGTCGGTTGGAGGAGGCTAACGGACTACAGCGGATCATGGATCAGGAGGTTTCTATCAGTCGAGGTGCGACCATTATTCCCTGGGTGTTTGAACGAGGATGTTCTGCCTGAAAAAGGGGTAATGTCACGGTTTGACATGTTGCAGACTGACAATCATCATCATTACGAGGTCTCGGAGTTCGGGACGCTTACTACTTGGTTATGACTACAATAGTAAGCCGTTATTAGTCATGGACACTTACGTGTTGCCGGCATTTGGATTCGCCGGTGTTTCAGGATAGATAGTGACTCATTCCTAGGATAGTTGTACTAGGGTTCAGTATTCCAAGCTGCGCTTTAAAGCCAGCGTGTAACTGTATATAAGTTGTGTAGTGAAGACCAAGACTCTCTAGCTTGGTCTTCTTGGATCATCACCATTTGTCTTTTCGTCGCTCTCTTCCAATCTTTCGATTGAAGCTTGTCCTTCGGGATACCCTAGTGTCAACCAAGTGACCTAGTGGCTGTGCAACTTAGCTAAGTTGCCCGTGTCTGTCAAGATTCATCCATACGCTCGAGTATCATTTCACAGATCGGTTCAGGTCGAACCAGCGTTAGGTGATAACGCTACAAAAGCGGAGAGGCTTGCAGAGAGGTATACAGGCTAATTTTCCCCTTCACACGCTAACCATGATCCAGCATGCTCCTGGCCTGCGCTCATAACGACGCTCTGCAATCAACAATGTCCCCGAAAACGCGAGGGACTTTTCCAAGCTCTTACAGGCAGATAGGATATGCAACCTGCCAATCGACACGAGTTGAACGGGTGTCAAGGTGGGTCCCAAAACAATATCGCGTGCAACACGAAGGTTAACATCGCACCTTGCAGGGTCATTCTATTTGCAGGTCCATCCTCACCACTCTCATCTCGCTCGCAATGGCGCACGACGATGCTCTGAAGATCTTCTCCGAGTATCCTTTTTTCATCCCTTCGCTCGTCATGCTACTCGTGGACCTGTCTACGTCTCTGTGGGGAGAAGAGCCAGAGCTGATGGCATCACGCGAGCTGCTCTCTGAGTGTGTCTCCACTGTCCTCTATCTATCCCTTACCCTAGCTGACAACACGACAACGGCTCGCAGGATGGTCGCCGGTATCGCTCAGGGCGTGCTCCTCTGCACTATGTTGTCTTCTGTACGCCCAAAAGTCCCACAAGTCTGCACGCGTGCCTGCAGGCAGCGCCACCACGCCACTTCAATGGCATCGGACACCACCTGTGCCACCGCAAGATACAATGCCGACACCTGCGCACGCACAGTTACTGCTGTTGCCCAGCAGCACGACGACACAGCTATACATCCTGGCTTCTGCGCCATGCATGTGACCTGCTGCTCCTGCTGCTCCAGGCCCCACATGGCCTGAGTTGAGGTTGTGGGCAGGGAGACATGACATGACGAAGACAGCCTTCTGCGACGAGGGACAGCAGCTGGCGCAGAGGACTTGGAGCAGAGCATCGAAAACGAGCCGACTCGGAGTTGTAAATTTAGGGCTGGGCCATACCTTCGGGCTTGATCGTAACAAGGCTGATTTTCACATCTTTGACAGGTTATGGTTGGCACACAATCCTATCCTATCCTAGACTCATCGTAAATAAATTTGCAATTCATGTAGGATAGGAAAATGTAGGATTTATGCTTATGGGAAGTCATCCACTGAAGCAGAAGCCATGACTCAGAGGTGTCCACACCAGGCTGAGGTCACGGTAACCATACAGAACCATGACAAAGACAGACATGGCCACCGCGCAGTTCAATAGTGATCGGGAAATAATCCCAGGGCTTAGCGATCAAACTTGAATATTTGCCAAATTCTGCAGTGACGCTCTGCCTCCAGCTGGTTCAGATTATGAGATTTGAGCCCGCATCAAGGACGTATAAGGACCTGTAGTGTAGCGTTATCACCTAACACTGGTTCGACTTGAACCGATCTGTGATGTGATGCTCGAGCGTATGGATGAATCTTGACAGACACGGGCAACTTAGCTAAGTTGCACAGCCACTAGGTCACTAGGTTGACACTAGGGTATCCCGAAGGACAAGCTTCAAT
Source organism: Lactarius quietus (assembly GCA_015025155.1). Classification (NCBI taxonomy): domain Eukaryota; kingdom Fungi; phylum Basidiomycota; class Agaricomycetes; order Russulales; family Russulaceae; genus Lactarius; species Lactarius quietus. The sequence continues at coordinate 103,378 of WITN01000145.1, read as the reverse complement.
CGAATGATTGGAAGAGAGCGAAGAGAAGACAAATGGTGATGATCCAAGAAGACCAAGCTGAAGAGCCTTGGTCTTGACACTACGATATATATACAGTTACTCGCTGGCTTTAAAGCGCAGCTTCAAATCCAAACCCTAGTACAACTATACTAGGAATGAGTCATTGTCCGTTCTAATAATACCTGAAACACCGGTAAACCCAAGTACTGGCGACGCGTCAGTGTCCATGACTAATTGAGGCTTACTATCGTAGTCATAACTGTATAGTAAGTGTCCCAAACTCCGAAACTTCGTAACAACAATGACAATTAGTCCGAACCATGTCAAACTGTGACATTACCCCTTTTTCAGGCAGAACACCCACGTTCGAAAACCCAAGGAATAATGGTCGCACCTCGACTAATGGAAACTTCCTGGTCCATGATACGCTGTAGTCCATTCGCCTCCTCCAATCGGCGCGTACACTTCCTGACCTCATTTCCAACCACGTACTGTTCGTTTTCCAAAGCGGTAATCCGCTGCGCGAGTTCGGAGTACTGACTGGTTGTTACGTCCCGGGTCATGGTATGTATCTGACCTAACCCATAAGTCATGGGACGTATAGGCACGTGATTGCATGACGTCGTGGCTCGTTCTTACCTTGATTACTATGATGATTACTGATACTGATACGATACGATGACTGATGATTGGCTGTACGATTACCAAGGGTAGTAGTAGTTGTGGCGTTTGGCTTAGTGGACGATTACCTAGCAGTAGTGGCTTAGTGGACGATTACCAGCAGCTTAGTAGTAGTGGCGATCTCGCTGACGAAGGCGGATCGCGCGAACATCTTATAAGGAAGCTATCGACTGTTGTAGTCGATAGCTTGGATTTCTTGTACAATTCTCGTCTTGTTATCTAAAGCCGATTTCTCTCTCTCTCTCTCTCTCTCTCTCTCGTCCTTCGGGGCCGCGTTCCAAGAAGCAAGTTCAAGTACTACCTCCGCCTTCGTGCGTTGAGATGTCACTCAGCCTTCGTGCTTGAGTATAACCGCTGCTGAGTCACCGCGTTCACCTTCCGTTGCCTAAGTCAGGCTCACGTGCGGATCGCACGTAACACTGGTGATAGCCCGGTATCGGAGGACCTCCGCCCATAGCGACCGATCAGGAATCTGCCCCATGGCCAAGTCGACCCCTTGGCGATCACCATAATCCTGTCGCAAGTATCGCAATTGATCATGCGTATAATGGCAGTCGTTATCCACGGCATCAAGATCAGGTGCCGCATGGACTTCACCTTGTTGAATCTCCCCCCCTTTCTTCATGCACCCGTATACAATAGGATTGTTGCCAGGCATCACGTGGACGTATTTGGCGACAGTGATATGACCATTCTCGGTCATGCGGAAGTTAATAAATCTGGGGGGAATATTTAGTTCGAAACCGTCGTGTAACGTCCCGGGCCATAGTAAGTATCTGGCCTAAGCGATAACCAAGGGGGCGTGATCAAACGGACTATTACTGTACGATGACTGATGGATGACTGATGGATGACTGACGGATTACTGTACGCTGACTGACGGATTACTGTACGCTGACTGACGGATTACTGTACCATGACTGATCAACCGTGGACGATTACACAGCAGACTAGTAGTAGTGGCGGTCTCGCTGACAAAGGCGGACTGCATCGTAGTGTTATAAGGAAGCTATCGACTGTTGTAGTCGATAGCTTGGATTTCTTGTACCATTCTCATCTTGTTATCAAAGTCATGTTCTCTCTCTCTCTCTCTTCCTTGTCCTTTGGGGCCGTGTGTCAAAGCAACAAGAACGAACTCCGCCTTCGTGCGTTGAGACGAAACTCTGCCTTCGTGCAAGAGTCAAGGAATCGCTGAGTCACCACATTCACTCTACGTCGCCTAAGTCAGGCTCACGTGCAACCCACACGTAACATTAAATCCAAGCTCTCCTCTAACATCGAACACCGTGGCAACTGTCAACACCAAAGACGGGTGGGACTTTCACCCCTACCGAATAGAATCAAGAGAACGGAACGCACCAGCCCGCTACCTCGTAGGCCGAGTGCGGTGGCGAAACGTACCGGACACCAGAAGATCCAAAGAACAAAACACAGGATATTACGCAGAGGCAGCCACCTCACAGAGATTTCATCCCGTAGTCTTCAACAATGAATGCTGTTGCTGGGTCGAGCTCAGGTGGAGCAACACCAACAACTACTTTGAAGCAACTCGACCAGCAGCCGACGACTTGAACATCAACATACCATTGACTGACGCACGACCAATTGATCAACAAGGACCCATAGACGGCCAAAGCGATCAAAACCTCGAATCAGAACCACTGAGGCCCGAATTCCAACTACGAGCAAACACCCCGGCTGTATCGAGTCATACCAGCGACCGATCGCCAACCCCGCAAAGCAAAGAAGCAGTGGAACCAGAAGAAATTGTGGTACACTCGCCAGAAGTAGACGCGCTCATTACGCAAACAGCTGAGTTACACATTCCCGAACCAATACGGGGAATACCATTCAGCAGGATGGCCACCCAAACAGAAGTATCCCCACCTAGGCTCGTTATAAACGAACAAACAGGCCACGTTCAACAGCTACAACCAGAAGATATGCAAGCTGTCAATCGAGCAATGGGACCAGATGTCCCCGACGCACCAAGTATCCCTGAACACGATATGTTTTATGAGTTCAGGCTCAATCGAAACTGAGTACCGTCACCTGCTAACAGACCATTCCCACCCATGAGGGGACCACCCGGAGGAGGAGGAGGACCGCCCAATGGCGGATGGCCACAAGGAGGAGGGGGAGGATCACCTCCAGCAGGACCAGCAGGACCAGCAATAGCCAACCAGGGCGGAAACGACAAATTCATCGGCAACCCGCCACCAACATTCACAGGAGCGAGATCCCAGGCAGAAGCATTCATCCTTCAATGGGAGGTCTACGCAGGCGTTAACGCCAACCATTCAGCCATGAGGAACAAATACCAAAAAGCTATGTTGTTCCTCACATACATACAGGGGAACGCAGTTAACCAGTGGGTAATGTCCGCAAGCCGATGGCTCGTCAATGAAGTGGCCACCGGAATGAACCAATTCGACAATAGGTTGTGGGAAAACCTACTCAACACGTTCCAAAGGCAATTGGTGATGTTCTTAGTAAAGAACGGGCCCAAGCCCAGCTCGACGCTGGCATACACATGAAGGATGGAAAGATCGACGACTATATCGCCCAATTCGAACAACTGGTTCGACACGCAGGATATAACATCAACGCCAAGCAAACGCTCAAGTATTTCACCAAGGGACTACCACGAGCCCTGTACGAAACAATGTACCAACATGACGATCCACGAAACTACGAGGAATGGAGGGAATCGCCCTGAAGAGGCAACAGAAGTGGATTCATATGCAGACGGTTCGAGGAACCTGGACGCCTTCAAACCAGGAAGAACTCATAGTGGAGCACTAGCTAAGTTGCTTGCACCACTACAGAATGACGACCGAATGGACACATCCGCAGATCGAGTCAGGGGACGATTGGCGGGGGCCGAAGACATCGTAAATAACCACCCCAGAAACACCAACACACCGCGGCCACCAGTACCACCACGAGGAGGATTCCTTCAAAGGAGATTCCAACGCGACCATAGCCAGACGCAGTGTTACAACTGCCAGAAGATGGGACATATCAGTCGCGACTGTAGGCAACCTCGACGAAGACCGAGGTACAAACGCGTACCACGGAGACGGAACAAACCAAGGAGGAAAAAGCGGCTGAATGGCTGCGAGGAGTTGCGGGAGATGATGAAGAAGTGAAAGACCTGGTCCTACAGCAATTGATGGGACAGGATTTTGGAAACGCCTAAACCCGGCGGCCTGGGTGAGGGCAATACGTTGTAACTCCGTGTATATTATGCGCTACCGATCTATGCGAGTACCAGTTTCTATCCGGCAAGTTACAACATGGCCGACATAAAAGCACTAGTGGACTCTGGGGCCACTGACAACTTCATACACCCAAACTTCGTCAAACGGATGGGGTTGGGACAACGGGCACTAGATAAGCCAAAAAATATCTACAACATCGACGATACCACTAATAAAGCGGGGCAGATCACACACTACCTTACGCTTAACGTGGAAACGGGAAGAATCAAAAGAGAAATGAGATTTCTCATCACAGACATCGGAAAAGAAGACGTACTACTGGGATACCCATGGCTAGCTGCCTACGAACCAAGGTTCAGCTGGAGCCATGCAACTATAGATGAGAAACAACTCCCTATAGTGTTACGATCAATTAACCCAAGCGACAAGAGAGCAGTGCTAGCAAGACTGCTAACAAACGAAGGAGAAGACGCGAAGGTGTCACAAACGTTCACAACTGAACAAAAGAACAGATAGTGACAACCTTGGAAGAACAAGTATACGGGAGAAGATCAGCCGTCGACCTTGCGGTGGACGCCAAACAATACACCGCAGAAGTCAAGATACCAACAGAATACCAGCGCTTCGCAAAGGTATTCAGCGAAGAAGAGTCAAAAAGGTTCCCACCCAAAAGAAGTTGCGACCACGCAATAGATTTCAAGAAGGGGGTACCAGACGTAATAGACTGCAAAGTATACCCTATGACGAGGGTAGAAGACGCAGCTCTGGACAACTTTATCGACGAACAAGTGGAGAAAGGATACATACGTCCCTCAAAGTCTCCGTACGCATCATCATTTTTCTTCATAAAAAAGAAGGACGGAAAGCTGCGACCGGTACAAGACTACCGACGGATCAATGAATGGACAATACGAAACCAATACCCTCTCCCCCTCATCGATGATCTTATCCGAGATCTCGGGGGAGCACAGCTGTTCAGCAAACTAGACGTCCGCCAAGGATACAATAACATACGGATCAAAGAGGGCGACGAACACAAGGCTGCATTCAAAACACGCCACGGTCTATTCGAACCAACCGTAATGTACTTTGGACTGTGCAACTCACCTGCTACATTCCAAAGTTTCATGAACGAAATATACCGACCAACTATAGCGAAACACGAGGCCAAAGGAACCACAATCAGGATCTATATGGACGACATTGCATAGCAACGAAACGCCAGCCTCAATCACTTAAACGACACCAAGAAGCAGTATGCGACGTCCTGGCAGTCGCTCAGGAACACGATCTATTCTTCAAACCAGAGAAATGTACATTCAACACCAGTAGCATCGATTACCTGGGGGTAATCCTTGAAGAGGGGGTAACACGCATGGATCCCGTCAAAATTTCCGGCGTTCGCGATTGGCAATCCCCCTCATCAGTAAAGGACGTACGATCATTTCTCGGTTTTTGCAACTTTTATCGGCAGTTTATTAGGGGTTCGCTACCATCGCCAAACCGCTCAACGAGCTTACACGAAAAGACGAACCATGGCAGTGGGAGACAAGACATCAAGTGGCTTTGACACGCTCAAACGACGGGTCACCACAGAACCTATACTAGCACACGCGGACCAAACCCAACAATTTGACCTAGAAGTGGACGCGTCAGGATTTGCAGTAGGAGCGGTACTACTGCAAAAGAAACTAGACGGAAAACGACACCCTGTGGGGTACTATTCGGCAACACTCAACGCCGCAGAACGCAACTACGACATCTACAACCTCGAGTTGTTGGCCATCGTGAAAGCGTTACGAAACTGGCGACATTTGTTAGCAGGATCATCACACAAAGTACGCATCTTCTCCAATCATCTCAACCTTCGGTACTGGCGAGACCCCCAGAAGATCAGCCGACGAATCGCAGAGAAGTACTGGAACTAGCGGAATACAATTTCGAAATACACCACGTCAAAGGAACCGCTAATGGAAGGGCCGATGCCCTCTCTCGACGCGCCGACTACAATCAGGGAGAAAAAGACAACGAGAATGTCACGGTCCTACCAAACGAGCTGTTTGTACGAACAGCAACAACTAAACCGCGACAGGATGAGCAGAAGTTACGTAGGTGGGTTGACCCACACAAACTAACCAAGGCGGAAGGACTTTGGTGGTACCACGGACAAAGGCTAGTCGTTACGGGAACAACAGAGGAAATTAGAGAAGTGATTTCCACGCATCATGACCCTCCTGTTCACGGCCATCCAGGAATAAACCGAACCACACAATTGGTAGAACAACACTACTGGTGGCCCACCATGAAACACGACATTGCGGAATATGTTCGAGGGTGCGCCGAATGTCAGCGATGCAAGGTCAATACCCAGAAAACGAAGGCACCGCTACAACCAATATTTCCGAAACCTGAGGCGACGCCATTTGAAGTAGTAGCACTGGACTTTATTACCAAACTCCCGAAATCGCGGGGGTACGACTCCATACTCACAGTTACTGACCATGACTGTTCCAAGGCATCAATATTTATACCATGTAACGAGGAAATCTCAGGCGAAGAAACCACGATTCTATACGCCAAACATGTGGTCGCACGATTTGGATTACCAACAAAACTCATCAGTGACCAGGACCCTCGATTCGCATCAAAATTCACAAGAGAACTGTGTCGGATCTTGGGAATACAACAAAACATATCAACCGCCTACCATCCACGAACAGACGGACAATCAGAGCGCACCAACCAATGGTTGGAACAATACCTCAGATTCTGGGCCAACGAGAAACAAGACAATTGGGCCGACCACCTCGCGCTAGCTGAGTTTGCGCATAACAATTGGGTTAACGAGTCCACACGTGATACTCCATTTAGATTGCTAATGGGATATCACCCACACACCAACTGGACGGATAAAAAATCACCCATACCACGAGTCATGGCCAGACTAGAACAATTGAAGGAGATAAGGAATCAGGCACAAGAACAAATGCGCCGCGCGCAACAGTCATGGGTTAAACATTGCGACACCCCCAGATATCAAATAGGGGATAGAGTTTGGCTCGAGGGACGTCACCTGCGAACCCATCAACCAACCACGAAGCTAGCGCCAAGGAGACACGGACCATTTAGGGTAGCTCAGGTGATGTCTCCTGTCAATTATCGACTTGAACTTCCCATGCAGTGGAGCATCCACGATGTTTTCCACACAGATCTTCTCACACCTTACAAAGAAACGCTGATTCATGGCGTAAACTATCCACGCCCACCACCGGAATTGGTAGAAGACGTGGAAGAATATGAAGTCGAAAAAGTACTAGATTCAAGAAGACATGGGAGAGGGCGCAAACTCCAATACCTCATTAAATGGAAGGGTTACTCAGACTCGGATAACCAGTGGGTCCCGTGGGACGACGTCCACGCGGAGGAAGAGATAAGGAAGTTCAAACAGTCCAACCCGAGAGCTGAAATTCACATAAAAGCAGCCTCAACAGGACAAACTACAACATCAAACCCCATGACAATGTCCAATGTCCCACTTACCATCATCAGCCTCGACTTCCCCCACACCGACGCCCTCACCAACTATGACTCCAACAATAACGTGGACGACCCCTTCTGCTCAGCTGTCGAGCAGGTCCGAGCAGTCGCCGAGCAAGACTGAGCAGACAGAGAACAACGAGAGCGCGACCTGGCCGAGGCTCGCGGGCGATTCCCCACACCCGCAAGCAGCCGAGTGGAGGACGATGAGGAGGGACTACCAGCTGTTACAGGAAGTAATGACAGCATGGAGGTTGGATCAGGTGACAAAGATGACACCGAAGGAGAGACAGACGAGGATACAGCTGCTGATGAGGCAAGCATCCTCCAGCCCTCCACCGCCTTCACGTCCACCACCGCTGTCGATCGTTACGACAGCGACGAGTCCTCCGACGGATCATACCATGACGCCCACGTCATCTGCACCTGATGTGACAACCCACAAAGTTACTGTCACTGCGCCCCTCTGCGCGTTCCCCCCCGATACAATGAAGAAGAAGACGACATTACCGAACAAGCCCTGGATGTGGCGGGAGGATCACCGCCAGTTGCTGTCGTTTATGGGCCAACGGCGGAAGCTGGATACGAAGCACGAGGGCTACCACCATACCGGGAAGCACGCGACCCTTCACCAGTCACCACGCGCCGAGTGGATGCGCCGAGGCGCCCTATCCGTACCCTATTGCCTACCCCCAGCGGCTTCGTCCTCAACAATGGGATGAACTGGGTGCCGATGGTGATCGAACACGAGGGTCGACGCATCCCCGCCAGGTATGTGCGGGTGAGGATGCTTGACAACCCAGAGGTGTTTGGGACGATGGGGCGGTCCACGCCCATATACCGCGGAGACATACACGCCGAGCCATGTAGAGACATGGGGCCAGCAGCTGAGTACACTCGCGAAGAACTACAATACCTTCATGCTGATTTCAGGGGACGGCGACAGGTAGACGAGGCCCTAGCTCGGCTGGGGGATATTTCCCTTGCAGCTGAAGTGAGGCGCTACCGCGCGTCCCAGGAAATCATCCAAGAGCTGGAGGCGGCAATCAAGAAGCTCGAAGATGATATCTTCGTGCACATCGATTGCTCGCGGCACTCGGCACGGCGGTTGGGAAGGGCGCACGCCCTCTTGAGGATCAGGGACGAGCATGAGACAGATGTAGGACTCACTACGGTACCGAACTGGGTTGTGGAGCGAGGACGCTCCCCCTTGTGAAGGGGGTGATGTAACGTCCTGGGCCATAGTAAGTATCTGGCCTAAGCGATAACTAAGGGGGCGTGATCAAACAGACTATTACTGTACGATGACTGATGGATGACTGATGGATGACTGATGGATTACTGTACGCTGACTGACGGATTACTGTACCATGACTGATCAACCGTGGACGATTACACAGCAGACTAGTAGTAGTGGTGGTCTCGCTGATGAAGGTGGACTGCATCGTAGTGTTATAAGGAAGCTATCGACTGTTGTAGTCGATAGCTTGGATTTCTTGTACCATTCTCATCTTGTTATCAAAGTCGTGTTCTCTCTCTCTCTCTCTTCCTCGTCCTTTGGGGCCATGTATCAAGCAACAAGAACGAACTCCGCCTTTGTGCGTTGAGACGAAACTCTGCCTTCATGCAAGAGTCAAGGAATCGCTGAGTCACCGCGTTCACTCTACGTCGCCTAAGTCAGGCTCACGTGCAACCCGCACGTAACACGTCGGGGGCGTCAGCCTTGTCCTGGGCACGCTGCTGGTCAGCTGAGACTCCGCCTCCTCGGTAGTCGGGGAAGCAAGGGCGTTCTTTTGCCGCTCCCACACCAGCTCTTCTTCCTCGCCTCCCCCTCCTCGGCACAAGTGGTATCCCTTCATCCTGGGATTCCAATACTTGGCGGGGATCTTGATTTTCTTTGTCCGAGTCGGGTTCCCGAGCTCGGAGGGTGGCACGGATGTGAATACCCCAGGACGTCGCGGGGTCCATGATGACGTTGGTAGGGGGGTCGACGTTGATATATCGAGGCATTGGCGGTGGAGGGATTTGGACGGGGTCGTTGTTACATGTACAGTTGTAGATGAGTTGTCCACAATCATAGTGGATGTGGGAGTCGTTGGCGTCAGGATGGCCTGGACATGACAGGGCGGTTTGCTTACAACTTCCACAAACTCGGACCACGTCACTGAGGTCGGAGACGCTTGGAACCTTAACAAGTGTTTGTGGAACAAGGATACTCTCGACGTGAGTAGTTGTTCCCTCTTCCACCTCTGATGGGTCTTCCTCCAGTCCTCCAGATTCGTGTCCGCATACATCAGGGGTTTCGGGGATGAAATCCCCAGGTCCAATGCATCGGAAGGCAGCAGCGACTTCGGCATAAGTGGGTGTAGTGACGGTAGGAAGATGATAAGATGTTTGCAAGGTAGTGGAGGTAGCAGTAGGGGAAGTGGTCATTGTTCTACGAAGGAAGAACTGATGCGCTTCATCTAAGGAAGAGCCTGCTTTTATGCGTGAGGGAGATGAATTCAAAGACCGTTTGAACTCAGCTAGGGCGTCAGGGGCATGTACGTCAGTGGCATTGACCCACTGCAACTCCGAGTCTGGGTACCCCTTCCATTTGATAAGGAATTGTTTGCGCCTTGTCCTGCCGAATTGCCGTTGGTCTAGAATTTTCTCAATTTCGTATTCTTCTTCCCATCGATTAATTCAGGGGGAGGTCTTGGGAAATTTGGTCCGTGAAAGGAAGTCTTGCGATAGGGGGTGAGAAGATCGATGTGAAAGACGTCATGAATGCTCCATTTGGTAGGCAATTCCAATCGATAATTGACTGGGGACATCACCTGGATGATCTGGAAGGGTCCATGTCTCTTGGGCGCAAGCTTGGCGCTCGGCTGGTGAGTCCTCAGGTGACATCCTTCTAACCATACGCGATCCCCTATTTGGAATTTGGGCGTATCTTTATGTGATACCCATGACTTCTGGGCCTTGATAATCTGTTTCTGAGCGTGTTCCCGTGCTTGTTTGAATTGATCAAGGCGCAACGCCACTTGCGGCAAAGGACTGGGCGTGGAATTCCAATCAGCACGAGGATTATGCCCCATCAATAAGAAGAATGGAGACTGCCCTGTGGCCTCATTGGGCCAATTGTTATGCGTGAATTCTGCTATTGGAAGATAAAGATTCCAATTATCTTGTCGTTCATTTACCCAGAAGCGGAGATATTGTTCGAGCCATTGATTTGTTCGCTCTGATTGTCCATCTGTATGAGGGTGATATGCAGTGGAGATATTTTGACTAATCCCCAGTTGTTTGCATAATTCCCTCGTGAATTTAGATGCAAACCTAGGATCTCTATCACTGATGATTTTGTTTGGTAGACCGTATCGCATGAACACGTGTTTGATGTATAAAGCTGCTGTTTCTTCCGCATCGATTTCCTCATTACAAGGAATGAACACCGATGCCTTGGTACAGTCGTGATCTGTGACTGTAAGAATTGAATCGTAGCCCTGTGCGATTGGCAATTTAGTAATAAAGTCGAGAGCGATAGTTTCGAATGGCATAGCTTCCGGTTTAGGAAATATAGGTTGTAATGCGGCCCGAATAGGGCGATTGTTGACTTTATGTCTTTGGCATTCTGCACAACCTCGTACGTAAGCCAATACGTCTGGTCGTATTGTCAGCCACCAATAGTATCGTTCTACTATTTTGCCCGTTTTGTTAATTCCTGGGTGGCCGTGTACTGGGGTATCGTGATGAGCGGCGATTATTGATTTCCGCTCGTCACTTCCCTTGGTGATTACTCTCCTTCCTTCCTTATACCATACCCCGTTGATCCTTTTCAATTTGTGTGGATCTACCCAAGGTTTGATAACGTCTTCGTTTTGTTCGTCTTTGTGGCTGGTTGACCCCATTTCTTCTACTGCGATTGTTGCGAACGACTGGATAGGCATTCCTGTACGGTGTGTGTTGCTGGCTTGTATGAATATTTTATCAGGTAACACCGTGACATTTTCATTGTCTTGTTCCCCATGATTGTAGTCGGGTCGTCTTGACAATGCATCTGCTCGTCCGTTTGCAGTCCCCTTTATATGGTGAATTTCGAGATTGTATTCCGATAATTCCAGTACTTCCCTTGCGACCCGTCGACTGATCTTCTGTGGTTCTCTCCAATACCGCAAGTTCATGTGATCCGAGAATACTTTGATTTTATGAGGTGATCCTGCTAGTAACGGCCTCCAGTGCCGTAGAGCCTTGACTATTGCCAATAGTTCAAGGTCATAGATGTCATAATTTCGTTCCGCTGTGTTAAGAGTTGCAGAGTAATAGCCTATAGGATGTCTTTTGCCATCAGTTTTCTTTTGGAGTAACACCACTCCCACCGCGAAACCTGATGCATCTACTTCCAACTCGAATTGATCCTTCAGTACTGGGTGTGCCAATACAGGTTCACTTGTAACCCGTCTCTTTAATACTTCAAATGCTTGTTGTTCCGTTGAGCCCCATTGCCATTCCATTGTTTTCTTCGTGAGATTGTTCAGTGGTTTGGCAATTGACGCAAATCCTCGTATGAATAGATGGTAAAAATTGCAAAAACCTAAAAAAGATTGTACGTCCTTCACTTTAGTTGGCGTTGGCCAATTTTTAATGCCCGCGATCTTTACAGGGTCCATACGTGTTACCCCTTTTTCAAGGATTACCCCCAGGTAATCGAGAGATGTTGAATGAAAGGTGCACTTCTCCAGTTTGAAAAATAGGTCGTACTTCGCAGCCACTGTTAGCACATCCCGAACTGCATTGACATGATCAGTAATATTCGTTCGGGTAGCGATACCGATGTCGTCCATATAAACCCGAATAGTGGTCCCTTTGGCGTCGTGTTTCGCAATCGTGTCCCGATAGATGTGATTCATCATGGTTTGGAATGTGGCGGGGGAATTTGTTAACCCAAAGAACATCACGGTGGGTTCGAAAAGTCCATATGGCGTTTTAAACGCCGCTTTATGTTCATCGCCCGCCTTGATGCGGATATTGTTGTATCCCCATCGTACGTCGAGCTTAGTGTATATGTGTGCACCACTAAGGTCTTTGATGAGGGTTTGAATCAGTGGTAGCAGGTAATTGTTGCGGATTGTGAATTCATTGATCCGCCGATAATCCTGTACTGGGCGTAGTTTTCTGGCCTTCTTTTTAACGAAAAAGAACGGAGAGGCGTACTGCGATTTAGAGGGTCTGATATACCCTTTGTTGAGTTGTTCCGTGATAAAATCATGTAACGGTTTGTCTTCCGATTGTGAGAGTTCGTATATAGAACAATTGATATGGTCCGGAGTATTGGTTTTGAATTCGATAGCATGATCCCATTCCCGTGAAGGGGGAAATCGGTGGGATTCTTCTTCGCTAAAAACCTTTTTGAAATTGTCATACTCTTCCGGTATTTGGATCTTTTCCTTGGGTCCTGTGGCTATGGCGAGATCAGTGGCGGCTCCTTTGATAGAGCTATGCTCCCCTAATTTTGCGACAATATTGTCTTTTGCGATATCTGAAAGTAGGCGAGCTACTACGTTGACGTTGACCTCAGGATGGCATGATTTGATCACGATTGGTAATATATTTCGTCAATCGTGCCATGCTTCCAACTGAACTTTGGTTCGAAAGTGCTGAGCCATGGATATCCAAGGAGGAGATCCTCTTTTCCAATATCCGCTAGGAGGAATCTCATTTTCCTGGTAATTCCTTTTGTCAATATTTGTAAATCGACAAAGTGGGTGACTGATCCTTTTTTGTTTAGAGTGTCATCGATATTGAATAACTGTTTTGGGTTCGGCAATAAAACTGTTCCCAATCCCATCCGTTTCACAAATCGTGGATTTATGAAATTGTCCATTGCTCCAGAGTCTACTAGTGTTTTTATGTCGGCCTTGTTGCTGCTGGTTCGGATCGATACTGGAATTCGCATAGAACGGAACTGAGTTATGTATACAGCATTACAACGTAGAGCCCTCACCCAGGCCGTCGGGTTCAGGCATCCCCAAAATCCTTATTCCCCATCAACTCCTGCATCGCCATGGCTTTAAATTCTTCAGTCTCGTTGGCCGCAGTTCGTAGCCAATCATTCTTCCTTTCCTCTGTGGTGCGATTATCTGCTACCATTTGAGCGATATGGAGATCTTCTCCTGTCTCAGAGCGATCATCCACCACTTCTATGCCTCTAGAATTGCTAAAGGGTCTAGGTGGATTTCGTGGTTGACGTGGCTGGGAGCAATTGCGACTGAGGTGTCCTTTCTTTTGACAATTATAGCAAATTACTTCCCTGAGATCAGGAGGTTGTCTCCTCCGCAAGAATCCTTCGCGAGGTTTGAAAGGTGGTTGTGAGTTATTGAGATATGGTCTTGGCTGTGCCAATACGTCCTCTGCATGCGCTAACCATCCTCGGGCTCTAGCTCGATCGGCTGATGTATCCATCGCATCTGGATGGCATCTGAACTGTCTCCAATTTGTTTGAGTTGGTGGTGATGGTCGAGGTTGTATCTTGTACTGATCAATTTTGTTCTTCAAATGGAGATATTGACCTTGGCGTTTAATGGCTGCCCTTTTCCAATCCTCATAATCTGTGGGATCGTCGTGAAGGTAGATGGTTTCTTGTAGTTTGTTTGGCAGTCCATTTGCGAATAGATCAAGGACCATTGGTTGATCTATATTGTAGCCAGCATATCTGACCAGTTGTTCAAATTTTGCCACGTACGCGTCGATATCCCCTCTTTCCATTCTGATGCCCCTTCTCAATTCCATCTGTGCTTTTCTTCTTTAAGAGTATCTGCGTATTGCCTCATGAATGATGAGTGGGTGTTGTACCACAACCAATTGTCAAGAGGGTCTCGTCCATTGACATTGACCTGGACTCGTAGCCAAGCCACCATGGATCCTACCCATTCGGTTACAGCAGTTCCCTGGATGTAGGTGAGAAATAACATAGCTTTTTGATATGGGCTGCGCATAATGGAGTGGGTTGAATTGATTCCTTCATATAAACTCCATTGCATAAGGAATTCCTCTGCTTTCTCACGGTCACCTGCGAAGACCGCAGGTGGATTGCCGCAAAATTTGTCATGTGCTGCTGGTAAGGGTGCTTGCGCTGCTGGTATTTGCGCTGGTGGGTTTCCGAGAGGTGGTCCTGCTCCACCTCCTCCTCTGCCATTACCTCCTCCTCCACCATTACCTCCCCCTGGAGGATTTGGAGGGGGTGCTTGATTCTGAGGATCGGTAAGGGCCCGAAATGCCGTGACAGTCCGTGCTATTGGTGAAGTAGTGAGCAAATAAATTGGTTGTGCGGATAAGCTTTCCGTAGCCGCCTGAGTTTGAACATGAGAGGTGAGGGTTGCCATTGCTCCTAGGCGTAGTGTTTCTGTAGCGATTGCTAAATTGACTCCTTGTTGTGATGGAGAAGACGATCTTGCTCCAAGAGATGCGTTACTCTTAATACTTGGTGATGGGGGTGGTGTAGTAGATGCTGGTTTGCTGGTGGTGTTTGTGTTTTCCAACTCTTGTAGTTCCTCTTGTGTGAGCTCGTTGATGTAGATATCACAGCCTAGATCTTCTAAGGCTGTTCGGAAACCTTCCCACTCTCCGTTTCCATCCTGTGGTTGAAACCAGCGAATTTCTACCCAAACGTATTGATCGTAGACAAACTCAACTGCAACGGATCGGTTGTCCTCCCGACTCCTAGCGTGATATCCGGTAGTGCCTGTAGTGCTACTATACCGGTATTCTGTATTCTTGCGAAATCTTTGTGGTACGTTGTCAGCGCCTCTGTGTTGAAACCAAAAGTTATCACAGCTGCGACAACGTTCTCTTGTAGTCTCTGATGACGCCACTTTGGAGCTTGGTCTTAATGTAGCGTTATCACCTAACGCTGGTTCGACTTGAACCGATCTGTGACGTGATGCTTGAGCGTATGGATGAATCTTGACAGACACGGGCAACTTAGCTAAGTTGCACAGCCACTAGGTCACTAGGTTGACACTAGGGTATCCCGAAGGACAAGCTTCAATCGAATGATTGGAAGAGAGCGAAGAGAAGACAAATGGTGATGATCCAAGAAGACCAAGCTGAAGAGCCTTGGTCTTGACACTACGATATATATACAGTTACTCGCTGGCTTTAAAGCGCAGCTTCAAATCCAAACCCTAGTACAACTATACTAGGAATGAGTCATTGTCCGTTCTAATAATACCTGAAACACCGGTAAACCCAAGTACCGGCGACGTGTCAGTGTCCATGACTAATTGAGGCTTACTATCGTAGTCATAACCGTATAGTAAGTGTCCCGAACTCCGAAACTTCGTAACAACGATGACAAGTAGTCCGGACCATGTCAAACCGTGACATGTAGAGCCTCCCGATGGTGTACGATACTTGTACACGCTAGTCACTCAGATGGTGTGCCGCTATTATCATGATAGTGACTGTCCCTCTCACAATACTCAGGCGGCTCCCCCCATGCGAACCCCATTCTACTTTTTCTCACGGTAATCCCTTTGTCGGGTGTATGGCCCGTGGGTAGTTCGATCCAATTATGGCAGCATCTCAAATGTTTTAGCGCTACGGAGTTGCAGACCCACGGGCTACTGGCAATGTCGTCGAGTTGCGCTATGGCTATAGAACCGCTGCTGTCTCCTCCAATTTGTCAGAACTGTCTGGCTTTCCGAGTCTCCGTGAAATCAGCTAATCTTAGTCATAGCCTCAGATTCACTCGGGCACTTGGATACTGTAGGCTCCCCGCGGGTTTCAAGTTTCGCTACGGTGACCAATACCTACTCGTTACGACTCGGATGCTAGTCCGCAGGCCCGTCTCGATGTTACAACGAATTTCCCACTCAATTTTACTGCGCCGTGTTTCAAATCCTCTTTTTGTCTCAGGTAATCGTAAACCTGTGCAGTGGACTCCTCGGCTTCTTGGCGTACGGGACGACCCACTTTCAAGCGATATGTGCTGGTTGTGCTGATCGGTCAAATGGAGCCACGACTCAGAGGAACGCTTTAAAGCTGGCCTATTTTCCAGCACTTTTCGGTACCTCTAACCATGAAGATTTACATCCCTCTCCTACTTTCCGCAAGTTCGTTTCTCACTACAGCAATGGGGCGCGTTATCACCGTCACTAACAACTGCCCATATACCATATGGTCTGTCTCTACCTTTACGCCTGAACTGCGTCATTTTTACCGACAGTTGTTCCAGGCCTGCTGTAGGTATCTGCTTTGGGATGGTGTATTTCCAGGAACTCACAACGATCCAGCTTTACACGGCTTCCGACACGGCTCCTGATCATCCAACAGGGTACGTTTAAAATCCAAGTCTCTTCAATTGTCGACTTCGCCCTGCTGATTCTGTGACAGATGGGTTGCCCCCCCCTCTTCCTTCGTTTCGATCACTGTGCCTGGAAACTGGGGCATCGGCCATATCTGGGTATCTACCCCAGCCTCATCAGTTGTCGGTTGGCTACTAACAGCATTGTATCCAAAGGGTCGTCGTGATTGCAATTTTAATACTGCTAATCCTGGCCCAGATTCTTGTCTCGATGGAGGTTGTCCCGGTGGACTGCTCTGCACTGGACAAGTAAGCCAGTTTAAAGTACCTCGTCTTGGAAAGCTAACCTCTTTCAGGGACAATCTCCAGTTACCGTTGCCGAATTCACACTGAGCTCGGATCCCAATGTACCCGATTATTACGATAGTCTGTGGTCAATGGTGCAAATTGTTTCTGTCTATTTTTGATATCTGCTTTTGCCAGTTTCGCTCATTGACGGCTTCAACATTCCCATGCGCATCGACAATAATGGAGACTGCGGTGTCCCCCAGTGTAGTGTTGACCTTGGCGCGAACTGTCAGTTCTCTGATCAAATCTCTCATGACTTGTCGCTCAACCTTATGTTCCTGCTGACTATTTGTAAGGCCCCACACCACTCCAAGAACCTTACAAACCAGCTGGATTCTCCACTGGGTGCAATAGTGCCTGCAAAGCGGGCCTCGCGGCCGACCCGAACAATGACCCAAATTGTTGTACTGGAAAATACGCCTCTGCCGCAACCTGTCCGACCTCGAGCGTTCAGTATTATTCATACTTTAGTGAGTTTTATCCGGATTTCTTACGTACCTTGACAATAAACATGCATATCAGAAAATAATTGCCAGGATACATACGTGTATCTTTTTGATGGGTCGAATGGCTCGCCTCTTTTCTCGTGTCCATCGACAAACGAGGCGGATTACGGCGTTACGTTCTGTCCCTAAAGATGTATCATGTGTACGCATGGCCGTCAATAGTCGTCCTCGGCAGAAAGTGCAATCCATTGATGATTCGATAGTCGGCGTTCTGTTCGTCATGTTCGCATGACCAGCAACCAGGTGGGCAGAGATGAAGTCGTGATATTCCAGTCGGACGTTATCAGCGACCTTGTTACCGGACATACCACGCAATCCGTGTGTTCGGTCTGATTTTGAGGAAGGCGCTGGGAGACCTTGCATTTTGTTCCCTGAGTCCCTCCACGATGCAGCGTTTTGTTCCGACTTGACGAGGGCGACTAAAGCCGTTCCGACTGACGAAGTAGGTAGCTACTGTATAAGGCGGCATAACGACGTCTATGGTCCAATACCTGAAGGATATAGTACTCCTTATTAGAACGTCGATCTAGTATCTCAGCCATATTTTTCTTCCATTTGTGTCTATAAATTATGGGGCAGAAGCAGGATGAATGAGCTTCATTTTTTCAAGTTCTGAGTCAGCTTATACGAGCTGCTGTGCCGCTAAGAAGACGATCTCTTGAAAACCGAGAACCGTTATGTCGGGCACATAGGTGCTATTATCTCCAAAGAACAGTACGATCACAGGATCAAATCCTTACTTGGAAAGTGCTCGGACCTCATATTTAATGCGAAGGGGCGTGATGTACACTCTCTAGGGGAAAGCTAAGGAAGAAGCGATTCTGTCAGTGACTAATGTATACTGCATGTGTAGTACCAGCCTTAACAACGGCTGGAAGGCCATACATTACATACTCTACCGTTGGGAATCCCACGTCCCAACGAAAAACTTGGAAGTCCTTGTGATGGAGTATTCTGAAAGTCTGGTGGCGGTATGATAGCTTCGGGTCGAGAGCAAGAGAGACAACTTGGTATATAAAGCGGTGCGGATGGAGTCATGGATTGGGTCAAAGATGGTAAGATTGTTACAGTAAGATGCATATGAGTGAGAGAACAGACAGCACGGGAAAGTGGCAAAACACATCGGAAACATGTCGATGGCGATCTGCTTTTGCTTGTTCTGGAATTTGTTAATATATGCCCTCGAGAGGCTTTTAACCGCGCCCGACAAGACGCCTGCGCAATTAAAGTTAAGCGAAGGGGCTGCAGGGTAAGAAATAATTAAGGTTCACATCTGCAAGACCGCGCTTTCTGCTTTGCGCGAAGCTCGTTCGAGGGCGCCGGTGCTGGCATATATCCTTGACAGTGTGTCCCCATTCTCGGCCCACAACTAGCGATGGTACGACCACAGCGCGTCCGAGTCCACCAACTCCCTCCGGAAGATGAGCAGATTCCCCTCCGAAGTTCGTGCGATCCAGACTGTCCAATAGTTTCAAGCAGGACAAACGGGGGCGGACACATAGACGTACCAGTCTACACAGTTCGTGTGGAGGACGGCCTTCAGCCCCGTAATGATCTCGTCTTAGACCGCGTTGCACATGGTTAATCCAAATTGGTCTCTGTTATACTCTACGCTCCCAAGATGCTGCGCCGGGTGCAATTGGGACAGATGAAGCCTGGGGATGACAAACGGGGGCACACCTCAAGTCTCGCAGGACGCTCTCGTGTCCGCTGATAGCTTCATGGTTGAATGTGGCAGGGAGTCCTCGGGACAAAAAATAGGCTAACTTTTAACACGCTCCTTGTGGCTTCGCTTTTACCGACTATTCGCCAATGAGAGTACGTGGCGTGTCACTTGAAGCTTGAAGGTGGTCGATTTTCTCATACACACCTAGTTGGAAGTCACTGCAGGGCGTCGAGGCGTCCACAGGTTACAGTAGCCGTGACTCGGCAAAGACAGCCACGGCCGCCATGCAGTCATCGAGGTTCTGTAAATTAAGTAAGTGGATCGGGAAATAATCTCCGGACTTCCGACAAATATTTGCCACATTATGCTGCCAGCGTTGACTCGGACGTAGCACTCTGCTCAGATTGCAGGATTTGAGCACTTTGAGCCCGTACTACTACTGTAACGTATAAGGGAGAGCGTCACGGTGAGTGTACGATACTACACGCTAGTTACTCAGACGATGCGCCGCTATCAGGCTCTATCATAGTAACTGTCCCTCTCACAGCACTCCCCTTCGTGCCAAGCCCATTCTGTGATGGTTTTCCAGTTATTACTATATCAATGGTTCGGTCCAGATATGGCAGCATGTTAAGTACTTCAGCCCTTCAGCTTCAACGGAGTTGCAGACTCGAACCCAATGTCGTCGAGTGCGCCATCATGGCTATAGCCTAGTAGAGGCTAGGAACGGCTGCTCTGAATCTCTCCTCCAATCTGTCAGAATGGTCTGACTTTCCGGGTCTCCGTGAAATGTCAGTTGATCTTAGTCACAAGCTCAGATTCACTCGGGCACTTGGATACTGTATGCTCCCCCGCGGGTTTCAAGTCTCGCTACCGATACTTCTTGTTACGACTCGGATGCTACAGTAATCTTTTTTGTCTCGAGTTCTCGTTAACCCGTGCAATAAACGCCTCGGCTTCTTGGTGTATAGGACGACCCACTTTTAAGCGACATGTACTGAGCGTGCTGATCTGCCAAATAGAGCGACGAGGAACGCTTTAAAAGCTGGCCTATGTTCCGGCACTCTTCGCTACCTCCAACCATGAATATTTACATCCTTCTCCTGCTTTCTGCTAGTTCGTTACTCACTACGACAATGGGACGCCTCATCACTGTCAACAATAACTGCTCATATCCCATATGGTCCGTCTCTACCTTTACGCCTTGACTGCGTGACGTCTGCGTCAATTTTACTCACAGTTTTTCCAGGCCTGCTGTAGGTATCTGCTTTGGAATAGTGTAGTACTTCCCTGAATTCACAACGAACCAGCTTTACACGGGTTCCGGCACGGCTCCTGATTATCCAAGAGGGTGCGTTTACAATCCAAGTCTCTTCAATCGTCGACTTTCACCCCTGCTGACTCTGTAAAAGTTGGCTTGCCCCCCCCACTTCCGCTGTTTCGTTCAATGTGCCCGACAACTGGAGCATCGGCCATATCTGGGTATCTACCCCAGCCCCATCAGTTGTCTGTTGGCTACTAACAGCATTGTATCCAAAGGGTCGTCGTGATTGCAATTTTAATACTGCTAATCCTGGTCCAGATGCTTGTCTTGATGGAGGTTGCCCCGGTGGACTGCTCTGCACCGGACAAGTGAACCAGTTTAAACTAACTCGTCTTGGCAAACTAACCACTTTCAGGGATAATCTCCAGTTACCGTTGCTGAATTCACACTAAGCACGGATCCTAATGTTCCTGATTATTACGATAGTTTGTAGTTGATGGTATACCCTGCTTAAGTCTTTTTTGATATTTGCTTTTACCAGTTTCGCTCATTGCCGGCTTCAACTTGCCTATGCGCATCGACAATGACGCATACTGCGGTGTCCCCCAGTGTAGTGTCGACCTTGGCACGAACTGTCAGTTGTCCAATGAAATCTTTCGTGACTTGTCGCTCAACGGTACTGCTGACACTTTGTAAGGCCCCATACCACTCCAAGAACCTTACAAACCGGCTGGATTCCCCACTGGGTGCAATAGTGCCTGCAAAGCAGGCCTCGCGGCCGACCCGAACAATGACCCCAATTGTTGCTCAGGAAAATATGACAGCGCCGCAACCTGTCCGCCCTCAGGCGTTCAGTATTATTCTTATTTCAGTGAGTTTATTCCAGCTCTATCACGTACCTTATTGATGATAAACTGGCATATCAGAATCAAATTGCCCAGATACGTATGCGTATGTTTTTGATGGGTCGAGTGGGACGTCAGCTTTCTCGTGCCCCTCACATTTCCAGGCGGCCTACTACATTACGTTCTGCCCCTAAAATAATTTTTTAATGTATCGTCATAGGTTTTCACACCAGAAAGCGCAATCCATTGATAATGATTTGGTAGTCGGCGTTCCGTTCGTTCATGTCCGTGTGACCAGTGGCCAGGGGGGCAGCCTGACGGACCGACCTGGGAGTCGTGTTGACGGCTTACTATTCCTGCCTCTGAAGGAGTCAACATGGCAGATGTGATCAGCAACGCCGTCTTCAATGGACTCACGGCGATGCCTCTGGAATGTTGCGTGAATTGTGACACCCCTTTGGTCCGAATCTGGAGGGTATGTCGAGACTGTTGATCGTCCTGGCCAAGCACCGTTCCGAGTCCGATGCGAATCATTGGGTAGTACACCGGTCCGTTTCCTTTTTGTTCAACGTTCATCACGCAAGACACCTGATAAACTACATGCAGTTTCTCGCTACCCGACGGGGCATTGATAAATTACGACTCGTACCCCGAGCGGTGTCTTCCAGACGGACGCGTGAGTGTCCCATCTCAGTCTGCTCACTAGACGCTTGGTGACGAGCTCTCTAACCTTATCTGGTCCCAGCTGCTTGGATGGTGGTTTGCCATCCGCATTGCGTGGCCTAACGCCATATACCCAAGTCCTGACCACCTCATGCTGCATGCAGAAGATGGTATGCCTGCACAGGCCGATGCGACTCGGGGTCGACAATTCGGTCGCAGCGGCCGGGATATGGCGCAGCTTGCTCATGGGCTCACGGGCCGAACGCAGTCTTGATCTCGAACGCCTGCATACTGCCTGCATGATCTCATCAACACCGAAGTGAAGAACCTGCGCCTGCGTAAGTTAAATGGGCAAATGGTCTATCAGCGGACCGCGGCCAAATTGGGACGAAATGTGATGATCGCCAGATTATAGGATGTACAGTATGTGGCAGTCTACGTTGTATTGTTTCTGTTCATTCTCTCTCTCATTCTCCTCATTTGCAGTCTCCGTTTCTGTTCACGTCGCATCTCTATGTAACGGTTCGCTCGCTTCTTGATCCATTCAGCTGTGTCGAAACTGTGTCGATCATAGTTATCAGAACTCGACGATATAATTTTTTGTACTACCCCGCATGCTTTTCTTGCCCCCTGTGCCGCCAACCCTTTCAAGCATGCTCGTGACGCGGACTCGATGTACTCGCCTATGAATATTCTCGTAGTAGTACATATACGATGCCATATGTCTGGAGTCAGCTCTGCAAGCCGTTTGCGTTAGCCCATCAGGTCTGGCTCACTGGGCCATGTAAGGCATAGTTCCCATTTTCTCAACTATGTTCAGCAATTTCTCAAAGTCGGGTATCCCAAGGCCTGTGACCTATAGTGCCCACAGTCAGCCAATGTCTGCAATGAGATATAGGCTTGGAGGGACACACAGGATCCCATTCAACGATGGCGGGGAAGCCGTTAGTTTTGCAACCCGGGTTCGAACCAAACGTGATATCGTTGAGACCCGCCAGGCCACCGCCATACAGCCAGGGGTTCAACAAACTGAGTGGGCGCTTGCCTTGCGAAATCCGGTAGTCATTTAGCAACGAGATAATGTGGTAGATGTATGCTTCTTATTGGAGCCTTTCTGGGACGTCACATCTTGAGCATTCCTGGATGGTGATAGCACAGAGATGTCGTCCAAGGTACGACGATGTGGTGATTAGAAAGAAGAATGTGGTTGCAACCTTGGCACGGCTGATGGGCACTTTTTCACTTATAATCACACTACTGTAATTATTCCGAAGTTCCACGGGCTCTGTTCTACTCGCACATCAAATATAATTGGAAAAGCACTCCCAAGTGCGTCTTTCCTCGCCTGGACGTCCACGTTTGAGAGTGTGTGAATTTCGGATACTATGCTTCATATCATGGTTCTCAGCGCGTTACCAACACCGTACCATCGTGTAAAGAACAGTACCGCCAAAAAAAAATTGGGCCGAATGGAAGCCATCCTTCAAGAATTTTGGGGGGGGGCAGAAGGTAACAGTGTAATCCGCCTGAAATGCCGAGGCGCATGTAAAAACTGACGTGCCACTTGGCCCTTCATTCTCACTATCGAAAAAATACACAGATGTATCCGGGCATTTTGTTTCTGATAGTATGCCAGGATATAGTCATTAAGGTACGTAAGGAAACTGGACAAAACTCACCGAAGTAAGAATAATACTGAACGCCTGAGGTCGGACAGGTCGCGACAGAGTGGTATTCTCCTGTGCAACAATTTGGGTCGTTGCCCGGGTTGGGCGCGAGGTGTGCAGCGCAGGCACTATTGCATCCCACAGGGAACCCGGTCGAGCTGAGTGGTCCTTTGAGTGGTGCAGGGCCTTCCATATATTCAGTCGTAAGGTTGAGCGGAAAGTCATAAGATATTTTATCGGAGGACTGACAGTTGAGGGCAAGGTCAGCCCTACACTGGGGAACACCGCAGCCTCTGTCATTTTCGATGATCATAGGCAAGTTGTAGCCAGACATGAGGGAAACTGCCAAAACAGATATAAAAAAAGACTGAAGGAATTTCAACCACGACCGCAGACCAGTGTAATGATCAGATACGTTGGGATTAGTGCTCAAGGCGAATTCAGCAATGGTAGCTGGAGCAATAGGCTGAAATATATTAGCTTGCCAAGAGGCGTTGACGGATAACGTTAAATTGGCTCACTGGTCCATCGCACTGCAGCACTCCACCTGGGCAACCTCCAACAAGACAAGAATGTGGATTAGGATTCTTATCAAAATCGCAATCACGGCGGGCCTTTGGATACAAAGCTGTCAGTGGTCAACCAACAACGGCTGAGGCAGGGGTAGATACCCAGATTTGGCCGTAGCTCCAGTTGCCAGGCACTGTGAATGAAACGGAAGAATGGGACGGGGCAGCCCAACCGTTACAGATTCAGCCAGGGTGAAGCGGACGATGGAAGAGACTTGGATAGTAACTGTACCCAGTCGAATGATCGGGAATCGTGCCCATACTCATGTAAATCTGGTTCGTAATGAATTTCAGAAATTATTCCAAAGCAGATACCCACAGCAGGCCTGAAAGAATGCTGGTAAAAATGGCAAAGTTTAGGGGTAAATGTAGAGACGTACCATATTGTAAATGTGCAGTTGTTGGTGACAGTGATGTTACGCGTCACCGCCACCACGGCAGTGAATAAGCTGAAGGAGCTAGCAAAAAGTAGGACTTGGAGAGGAATATAAACCTTCATGGTTGAAGATAGCGAACTTGAAGAGTCCTGAGGCCTGAGGCCTGACATATTTAAGAGCTCCTTGTGGGTTCGCTTTACCGATTATCAGCCAATGAGGGCACCTGTCGTGTCACTTGAAAGTGGGTGATTCCGTCGAGTCAGGCTCCCCTTCATGCCAACCCCATTCTACTTTTTCTCACGGTAATGGTGTATGGCCCGTGGGTAGTTCGATCCAATTACAGTATGGCAGCATCTCAAATGTTTCAGCGCTACGGAGTTGCAGACCCACGGGCTACTGGCAATGTCGTCGAGTTGCGCTATGGCTATGGAACCACTGCTGTCTCCTTCAATTTGTCAGAACTGTCTGGCTTTCCGAGTCTCCGTGAAATCAGCTAATCTTAGTCATAGCCTCAGATTCACTCGGGCACTTGGACACTGTAGGCTCCCCGCGGGTTTCAAGTTTCGCCACGGTGACCGATACCTGTATAGTGGACTCCTCGGCTTCATGGCGTACGGGACGACCCACTTTCAAGCGATATGTGCTGATTGTGCTGACTCGGATCGGCCAAATGGAGCCACGAGGAACGCTTTAAAAGCTGGCCTATTTTCCGGCACTCTTCGGTACCTCTAACCATGAAGATTTACATCCCTCTCCTACTTTCCGCTAGTTCGTTTCTCACTACGGCGATGGGGCGTGTCATCATTGTCAATAACAACTGCCCATATACCATATGGTCCGTCTCTACCTTTACGCCTGAATGGCGTCATTTTTACCGACAGTTGTTCCAGGCCTGCTGTAGGTATCTGCTTTGGAATGGTGTATTTCCAGGAACTCACAACGATCCAGCTTTCCACGACGGATCCCGACACGATTCCTGATCATCCAACAGGGTACGTTTACAATCCAAATCTCTTCAATTGTCGACTTCACCTCTGCTGATTCTGTGACAGATGGGTTGCCCCCCCCTCTTCCTTCGTTTCGATCACTGTGCCTGGAAACTGGGGCATCGGCCATATCTGGGTATCTACCCCAGCCTCATCAGTTGTCGGTTGGCTACTAACAGCATTGTATCCAAAGGGTCGTCGTGATTGCAATTTTAATACTGCTAATCCTGGCCCAGATTCTTGTATCGATGGAGGTTGTCCCGGTGGACTGAACTGCACTGGACAAGTAAGCCAGTTTAAAGTACCCCGTCTTGGAAAGCTAACCTCTTTCAGGGACGATCTCCAGTTACTGTTGCCGAATTCACACTGAGCTCGTATCCCGATATACCTGATTATTACGATAGTCTGTGGTCAATGGTGCAAAATATTTCTGTCTAATTTTGATATCTGCTTTTGCCAGTTTCGCTCATTAACGGCTTCAACATTCCCATGCGCATCGACAATAATGGAGACTGCGGTGTCCCCCAGTGTAGTGTTGACCTTGGCGCGAACTGTCAGTTCTCTGATTAAATCTCTCATGAGTTGTCGCTCAACCTTATGTTCCTGCTGACTATTTGTAAGGCCCCACACCACTCCAAGAACATAACAAACCGTCTGGATTCTCCACTGGGTGCAATAGTGCCTGCAATGCAGGCCTCGCGGCCGACCCGAACAACGACCCAAATTGTTGTACTGGAAAATACGCCTCTGCCGCAACCTGTCCGACCTCGAGCGTTCAGTATTATTCATACTTCAGTGAGTTTTATCCAGGTTTCTTACGTACCTTAACATTAAACTTGCATATCAGAATCTAATTGCCAGGATACATTCGTGTATCTTTTTGATAAACAACCGAATGACTCGCCTCTTTTCTCGTGTCCATCGACAAACGAGGCGGACTACGCCATTACGTTCTGCCCCTAAAAGATGAATCATGCGTACTCATTATGGCTGTCAATAGTCGTCCTCAGCAGAAAGTGCAATCCATTGATGATTCGCTAGTCGGCGTTTCGTTCGTCATGTTCGCGTGACCAGCAAGTAGGTGGGCAGAGATGAACAGAGGTTAGCGTCATGGTATTCCAGTCGGACGTTATCAACGACCTTGTTACCGGACATACCACGCAATCCGTGTGTTCGGTTTGATTTCAGTACTTACGTTGAGGAAGGCGTTGGGAGACCTTGCGTTTTGTTCCCTGAGTCCCTCCACGATGCGGCGGATTACTCCGACTTGACTCGGACGAGGGCGACTAAAGCCGTTCCGACTGACCAAGTAGGTAGCTACTGTATAAGGCTGCATAACAACGACAACGACGTCTATGGTCCAATACCTGAAGGATATAGTACTCCTTCTTAGAACGTCGATCTAGTGTCTCGACAATATTTTTCTTCCATTTCGGTCTATACATTATGGGGCCGAAGCAGGATGAATAGCTTCATTATTTTTTTCAAGCTCTGAGTCGGCTTATACGACTCGCTGCTGTGCCGCTAAGAGGACGATCTCTTGAAAACCTAGAACCATTATGTCGGGCCCATAAGTGCCGTTATCTCCAAAGAACAGTACGGTCATCCTTACTTGGAAAGTGCTCGGACTTCATATTTAGTGCGAAGGTTCAGTGCAGTGAGTAGAGGGCGTGATGTACACTCTCTAGGGGAAAGCCAAGGAAGACGCGATTCTGTCAGCGACTACTACTGTATACAGCATGTGTACTACCCAGCCTTAATAACGGCTGGAAGGCCACACATTACATACTCTACCGTTGAGAATTCCACGTCCCAACGAAAAACATGTAAGCCATTGTGATGGAGTATTCTGAAAGTCTGGTGCCGATATGATAGCTTCGGGTCGAGAGCAAGAGAGACAACTTAGTATATAAAGCGGTGCGGACGGAGTGGATTGGGTCAAAGATGGTAAGGTTGTTACAGTAAGATGCATATGAGTTAGGGGACAGACAGCACGGGAAAGTGGCAAAACACATCGGAGACATGTCGATGGCGATCTGCTTTGCTTGTTCTAGAAATTGTTAATATATGCCCGCGTCCGACAAGACGCCTGCGCAATTAAAGTTAAGTGAAGGGGCTGCAGGGTAAGAAAGAATTAAGGTTCACATCTGCGAGGCCGCGCTTTCTGCTTTGCGCGAAGCTCGTTCGAGGGCGCCGGTGCTGGCATATATCCTTGACAGTGCGTCCCAATTCTCGGCCCACAACTAGTGATGGTTCGACCACAGGGCGTCTGAGTCCACCAACTCCCTTCGGAAGATGAGCAGATTCTCCTCCGAAGTTCGTGCGATCCAGACTGTCCAATAGTTTCAAGCAGGACCAACGGGGGCGGACACTTAGACGTACCAGTCTACACAGTTCGTGCGGAGGACGGCCTTCAGTTCCCTAATGATCTCGTCCCAGCCCGCGTTGGACATAGTGGTCTGTGTTATACTCCACGCTCCCAAGATGACTGCGCCGGGGTGCAATTGGGACAGACAAAGCGTGGGGATGACAAACGGGGGCACACCTCAAGTTTTTCAGGACGCTCTCGTGTCCGCTGATACGCGTGGCCCGAGTCGCGGTGATGTCGTCACCTCACCCGATCTTCGCGATGTGCAGTGCAAGTCTCACGCATATGCCGCGGATCAGATTCACTTCTGCATCCTTGCTCCCGAGGAAGTTTATGGCATGGACGTAGTCGTACTGCCCGGTGCAAAGTGCCGTTCGAAAGGCGGTTGCGACGCTTGGGGTCGCGCAATTTGGATCCGCTGGCTACAAATATGCAGCCCTTGCCACTCCTAAAACACTGAGGCATCAAGCGTGCGTTTTCATAGTATGCGACTTGGGACACTTCCGCGCAGTTGAGTGTAGCCGAAGCAATAGTGCTCCGTCATTAAGGTAGTTTCCGTCTGCAGGAATGATGAGCCTCGGCATTGGTTTGACCTTAAAGCAGGCTCCTTACCTCACGAAATTAGCAATGCTTTCGTCATCATCAACGCCGCGCGTTTTGAAACGTGTCCTGGCGCGCATGGAGCCGAAAGAGGAACTAGACTGAGTGTCGCAACGGTCGGTTGTGCAGGGAGTGATATCGCAAATGTGCCGACAAAGCCTTGTATAGCAGGGACCTGTCTTTTCTGGAGAAAGACAGTCTCAAAACCGACGACTAGAAAACAATTTGCACGCGATAAGCTGACACTAGCTGAGGCCCAACCGTTCCTGCATGTCCAGGCGCTCCTGGAAATCAAGCAAGCTGCGGACGATGTACTCGTTCCACGCGAAGTGGCCGTCAAATGCGCCACACGTGCTCGGTGAGTCGCGAGCTGCCCCAGTGCGGGCCGAGCCTAAAGTAATACGAACCAGAGGACAGGATCCTCTTTAGCGCGGCGCAGGGGTGTCCGAACACGGTTGCTGGCGGGCTACTATTACGCGCCGCGACACGACGTCGATTTGTTGAGTACCTCATTCATGGGACTGGGCAAGCCGACGATGGGGAATCGTCCCACATGGAAGACGTTAAGCTGTAAAGGTTGACCCCGTAGATCTTTGCAACGAACTCTGCGAACCCGCTATCGGTCTGGTGTTCCCGGCCTCCGTGGTAGATGTGATGACGGAGAGGAAGATATCTATCAGTGTTTGATATTCAGAAGCGACTCTGGCACACAGAAAAGACACCGTGCGCGTACCGTCCGCAACATGGATGAGCGCCCGGCATCCCTTGACCACTCTCCTCGTCAGGCCGCACCGAAATCGCGAGTCGACTTGATCCTTGGGAAGAAATTAATACCTGATCAGGGTTTTCATCGGCTACATGGAAGGTTAGGGCTCGTCTAAGACATCCATCGATTTCCTCTTGTGAGCTCGTAACGAGGTAGATAGTCTGAAGATTGCCCCAAGAAAGAGGTGCGGTGCCATACCAACTGAATTGCCTGTGTTCAGCTGGGAGTAATATTTTCGCACTATGGGTCTTGACCAAGCCACCAACAGACAACATGGCACGCCACGCGAGTGACGGGAAGAAAAATCGAAGGAGAAACATACGGGTGACACCAGGAAGGCAAACAATGACACGACCTTGAGACTTATGGAACCATCGCAGTATCAGATCAGCCCTGCTTCTTGAGATCGTCATATTTCTTACGATTATAGACGCTGCCCCTCGTCTTGCAATTCCTCCATTGTCTCCGACTGAAAATCATCGTGGCGGCCCTCCCGCTTCAACCGCTCAGCTACTGTAGGTAGGAGTAGGAAGGTGAGCACGCGATGGGTCAGAGGGCGAACGCGGGGGGATACGTACAGGCCATAACATCCATAATCTTGGTGATCCCGTGGAAGTGCTTTGCGTTGGGCAATCCAAGAGCGCGCATATCGAACTCATGCCTCGATTCTTGGATATGCAAAAAAATTCCTGTCTTATTTATCGTCTGGCCCGTCTGCGTTAGTCACGAGCGCTCCCCCACCTATATATGTGATCTGAGCAGATCTCACATTGGTATTCCATACCCAGCTCAAGGAGTTTGTAAAGTCAATACTGAATCGGCTTGCCATCCCAGCCTATCAAAACCTAAAGGTTGTAGGTCCACTCTTCCTCTTCCGCACCAGCCTCGGGCCCAGCGATCGGTATAGAAGCAAGTGGCTTCTGGGCTTCCATGATCTCTTGCTCACGCTCTTTAGCAGTCGGTGAGAAACCCTGTTCTAGGTTTGACTTGGTATCGTTAAGGGTCGGAACCAAGTCGCTGAGGAGAGCGGTGGCAAAGTATGTTAACAGCGTGCTTTTTGGGGTGAGATGGGTATCGTATACAGTCTGCGCTGAATACCTTGCTAACGGTAAAATGGAATACACCAAATTATTGTGGAATACTTACCTGCTGTACACTAGATACCCTCACCGCGACAACCGGGGATGCCTTCTGACCTTCTCTGTCCAACCCTCGAGTTCGCGTGCATCCCATTTTATGCCGAACACTTCGACTGTGGCAGTTTGTATGGATAGTCGAGATGTGGCCGTGTGCGGCGCATAAAGGACGTCAGATAGGTGTGTAAAGCACCGATGAACCTGGGGGACAAGAAAGGATGGAAGATACTTTGAGTAACTCGTGTCTCGTACTCTCGACCAAATCGTGTCTCCTTAGAAATATCGGCACGGATGAGTCCCTAATCAGCGAGTATTAGAGATAGCCCAGCCGCTTCCCGACAGGAGGTCGAGGTATTTTCCGTAGACTTCTGCGCCAGGCAAAATCGAGGGTTTAGCTCGGCATAGAGATCGCGTCTATTTCTCGATGTGCGTCGAGTGTCTTAAGAGAATTCCAGTTTTAAAGCTCCGACGATTTTACATTTCTGTTTTCACGGTCAACACATGTCTGGCATAAATCCCAGCGACGACGTGCGTCTTTCGTCTCATCCTTCTTTCCTTAACATCTCTTATTCTGTTGTCCAGAAACTCATCTTTGAGTCTTCCGAGGCCGTCTCGGTTATATCTACGTTCGATGATCTTGGTTTGAAGGAAGACCTCTTGCGCGGTATCTACGCATACAGTACGTCTTTTATTCCTCTCTTCGCGCATCTCGTCTTTGACTTATGACATGCACAGACTTCGAAAAACCATCTGCGATACAACAACGCGCAATCCTGCCCATAACACAAGGCCGGGATGTCATTGCCCAGGCCCAGTCTGGCACTGGTAAAACCGCGACTTTTGCCATCTCCATCCTCCAATCCATCGACGTCACCGTTCGAGAGACGCAAGCGCTCGTCCTCTCACCCACGCGCGAACTTGCGACCCAAATTCAATCGGTTGTCCTCGCACTAGGCGACTATATGAATGTCCAGTGTCATGCGTGCATCGGCGGGACTTCAATAGGCGAGGATATACGTAAGCTGGAATACGGTCAACACATTATTTCCGGAGCACCCGGACGCGTTTTTGACATGATTCGCCGGCGCATACTCCGCACGCGCAACATCAAGATGCTCGTCCTCGACGAGGCCGACGAGCTCCTCAACAAGGGATTCAAAGACCAGATCTACGACGTTTATCGCTACCTACCTCCCGCCACGCAGGTTGTCCTCCTTAGCGCAACTCTCCCATATGACGTGCTCGAAATGACGACAAAGTTTATGACTGACCCCATCCGCATCCTCGTCAAGCGTGATGAGCTCACACTCGAGGGCATCAAACAGTTCTTCGTCGCGGTTGAAAAAGAAGACTGGAAGTTCGACACGTTATGTGATTTATATGACACCCTCACTATCACACAAGCTGTCATATTCTGCAACACACGACGCAAGGTGCGTCATTCAAGTGTCGCTACAGTCCGCGTCTCTTAACCTGCACTTTCCAGGTCGACTGGTTAACAGAGAAGATGCGGGCGGCAGACTTCACAGTTGCATCAATGCATGGCGAGATGCCCCAAAAGGAGCGTGACGCGATCATGGCAGATTTCCGAGGGGGGACATCGTAAGTTGTCCCAATTCAGACGCGTAGACATTGACTTAATTTTGGCGCAGGCGGGTGTTGATTACGACCGACGTCTGGGCTCGCGGTATTGATGTGCAGCAAGTCTCACTCGTTATCAATTACGATCTTCCAGCGTAAGTTGCTTATTACTTGTCTCGTTGACCACCATTAACTGTTCGGTGACAGAAATCGTGAAAATTATATTCATCGTATTGGTCGTTCGGGCCGGTTCGGCCGCAAGGGTGTTGCAATAAATGTGCGTGGCGACCGTTATTCCTGATTGCACGATTCTTTAACCACATTTTGTTAGTTCGTGACAGTCGATGATGTTCGTATCCTGCGGGATATAGGTTCGTAGACGTTACATACTCATCTTCACGGGCTGACATGTTTTTCCCTACCCTATCAGAACAATTCTACAGCACACAGATTGTAAGTTATATTTCAGCGGCCTCTGCCACGTGTCTGACCGTTTTCCCTAGGACGAGATGCCGGTCAATGCGGCCGAGCTTATCTAGTTGAGCGAGGATGTGGATGTGCGGCGAATGAATTGTGTTGATTCCGCTGGAGTCTAGTTCTACTGTAGCTCTATCCACAACATGCTTTCATTGTGTTGTCCTCGCTTCCGTCGTGAATATCGCGTGAATCTGTGAATACCACATCGTCACCGAGTCGTTCTCCTCTGGCCTGAACACTGCCTGATACTCTCCGTACTCCGCGCATGCCTTCACAGCGGGCGGGGCTTACCGCCACTCTCGGTCCATGAGGTCTTGAGCTTGAGACTCAGTGCATGAGACTTGGCAACGAGCACTAGGAGGTCGCGCTGCGAGAGTAGGGGTGCACCCCAGCCGCTGCACCAGCACTGGATATACCAGCTGGACGCCTGATGACGGACAGGTTGCGGCGGCGTCATGCATTCCTGTGCAACACCTGCATCTGTAAAACGGCAGGTTGTTTCTGACCGGTCCTGAAGGCCTGAAGGCCTGAAGACTGCCTGAAGGTCAGGACTGGTCGGAAACCGTTAGCCGAGCACCCCGTTTTACAGACGAATTTGGGTCATTATTCGGGTCGGGCACGAGGCCTGCCCGGCCGCAGCACAGTTGCTATTCCACTTCACAGTGTATCCGTGGTAAAAATGACGCAATTTAGGCGTAAAGGTAGAACATACTAGTACCGTATACATGGTAAATCTCGTTGGTGAATAATCGGTAAAATGGAGCTACGAGGAACGCTTTAAAACTGGCCTATGTTATGGGACTCATCGTTACCTCCTACCATGAAGGTTTACATCCGTGCATCCCTCTTACTTCTGCCAGTTCGTTCCTTACTACGGGGATGGGGCGCACCATCACCGTCACTAACAGTTACCAATTTACTATATGGTCAGTCTCTACTATAACCTCACGCCTAAACTGCTCCAATTTTAACCATAGTTTTTCCCAGGCCTGCTGTGGGCATCTGTTTTGGAATAAAATATTTCCCATAATTCACCACGAACAGCTTTATACGGATTCCAGCGCAGCTCCCGATAAGCCAACAGGGTATCATCGGCTCCACCCTGGCTGAATCGGTAACAGTTGGGCTGCCCCCGCCTCTTCTTCTGTTCGTTCACTGTGCCTGACGATTCTTGTCTTGATGGAGGTTGCAACTGTGGAGTGCTCTGCACCGGACCAGTGGGCCAATCTAAAGTAATTCACTAACTCGGTTTGGCAAGCTAACATTCTTCAGGGAGATTCTCCAGTTACCGTCGCCGAATTCTCACTAAGCACGGATCCCAATGTTCCTGATTCTTACTACGATAGTCTGTGGTTGATGGTATTCCCTGCTTCAATTTTTTTGATACCCGCTTTTGCCAGATTCGCTCATTAACGGCTTGCGCATCGACAATAACTCAGCCTGAGGCGTTCCGCTGTGTGGTGTTGACCTCGATCCCAACTGTCAGTCCCCCCTTGGCATCTCTGATAACTTGTCGCTCAATCTTACTACTGGCTTTGTGAGGCCCCGCGCCACTCCAAGGAACTTTCGACTCGACTAGTAGGTATCCTGTAGGGTGCAATAGTGCCTGTAATGCAGGCCTCGCGCCTGATCCGAACAACGAGTCAGACTCGTGTCGTACATTCCTGTGCAACAATTTGGGTCCGAACCAATTGTTGCACAGGAATGTACAACGCTGCTGCAACGAGTCCGTCCTCAGGCCTCAGGCGTTCAGTACTATTCTTACTTCAGTGAGTTTCTTCCAGCTCCGCCACGTACCTTCTTGATATTAAACGGAATGTCAGAATCAAATCGTCCGAATACGTACGTGTATGTTGTTGATGGGTCAAGTGACACGGCAGCTTTCTCGTGCTCCATCGACATTCCAGGTGGATTACACCATTACGTTCTGCCCCCTAAAAGAAAGGCAATGTATCATAGATTCTGCTCGTTCATATTTTGGTGTTGGCCGACCGGCAAAGGATGTGGACTTGGTATCACTGATCAACGTGTTTCGAGCTGGCGCAAGAGACGGATTGATACTGCTGTTCATTACTGTAAGACCATATTGAGACAGATGCTAGGCTCATAGAGGCGTGCGAGTGAATTGAACGTAACGACGATTTCACAGCTCGGGTTGAGAATCTCCTCAACCTTTCTTGGTTAGGATTGTGCACAGGCGGGCCGCCAGCGAGTGGAATTTGGCTGCAACTTGATGCCGTCATTGTGCTGATAGGATGTATCTTGAGGAAAGCTTCATAGCTCCATAACTTCAGAACCGTAAGGCCTTAAGGGCTGGTGATTTGATGATTACAGAATGTCAGAGAAAAAATCCCCTCGATTTTACTACCTCTATAGACTGCCTTTTCGCTGCACTTCGTTGATAATCGCTCCCATGAGATCTGTTCTATTTGCACGCTTTTGCTTATTATAATCGGAAAGGTTCGTGCGTCGTGGTTCCTCAGTCGGGTGTTTGTGTTCCCGATGTACGAATGTCTCAAAGAAGGTACGTCACCAATGCCATCGTATAAAAAAAGCGCTGCAGTTTATTTTTAAGCCATTTCCAAAACTGAATGGGTCCAATAGAATGATACATCGTCTTTACTTTAGGGGCAAAATGTAATGGTGTAATCCGCCTGCTTTGAGGAGGCACACGAGAAGAGCGCAGTGCCGCTCGACTCATCAAAAGCATACACGTATGTATTCGGGCAATTTGATTCTGACATTCCGGTTAAAATCAAGAAGGTTCGTACGTGACGGAGCTGGAAGGAACTCACTGAAGTAAGAATAGTACTGAACGCCTGAGGACGGACACGTTGCGGCAGTGTTGTACTTTCCTGTGCAACAATTTGGGTCGTTGTTCGGGTCGGGCGCGAGGCCTGCACCGCAGGCACTCTTGCACCCCACAGGAAACCCAGTCGAGTCGAAAGGTCCTCGAAGTGGCGTGGGGCCTGCAAAGAGTCGGCAGTAAAGTTAAGCTTGAGCGACATGCCATAAGAGATTCATCGGAGGACTGACAGTTGGGGCCAAGGTCAACACCACACATGGGGACGCCGCAGCCTGCGTCATTGTCAATGCGCATAGGCAAGTTGTAGCCGTCCACGAGCGAAACTGCCAAAAGGAGATATCAAAAAAGACTGAAGGAACATTAACCGTTGACCGCGGACCATCGTAATAATCAGACACGCTAGAAACAGTGCTCAAAGTGAATTCGGCAACGGTAGCCGGAGGAACACCCTAAAGGATGTTAGCCTTTCCGGATGAGATAGCAGATTACTTTAAATAGGCTCACTGTCCCAGTATTTGGATCACAGAGTAGTCCTCCGTTGCAACCTCCGTCAAGACAAGAAGTTGGACCAGAATTCGTGCTAAAATCACAACCACGGCGGCCCTTTGGATGCGAAGCAGTCAGTAGCCAACCAAACAGTAATCGAGGATAGGATAGATACCCAGATACGGCCAGCTGCCCAGTTATTTGGCACAGAGAACGAAACGGAGGAAGAAGCTGCAGCCACCCAACTGTTACGGATTCAGTCGGGGTGAAGACGACGAAAGAGACTTGAATGGTAAACATACCCAGTTGGCTGATTGGGAGTTGCTGTTCCAACATGAGGATCCGTAAAAAGCTGGCTCGTAGTGAATTCCAGGAAATCGCGTTCCCAAGCAGATACCTACGGCAGGCCTGAAAAAAGGCGGGTAAATATAAGGCAGTCTAGGCGTGAATGCAGAGAAGTACCATATAGTAAACGGGCAGTTGTTAGTGACGGTGAAGGTGCGACCCATCGCCGTAGTGAACAAGGAACTAGCAGAAAGCAGGAGAGGGACGAAATCTTTCATGGTTGGCAAAGATAACGAAGAGCCCAAGGATATAGGCCAGCTTTTAAAGCATTCCTCGCCGCTCCACTTTATGGAATTTCCCCGGCATATCTGGAAATGAGTCCACCCGTGTGCCAGCCTCCCGCATGTCGGTGTGCCCCGCTATATTTGGGGCGGATGAGCAGAGGAAAGGACGTGAGAAGATAGTGCGGAGGGAATCGGCGGGCGGCGAGAGATCGGGCCGATAAGAGGGCCGGGTGTCCGAAGGTTGTGAGTGGGTGAGCGAGTAACCGTCAAGTCCCTCGAACGCAGCAACACGGGAGACACAGACATCGTCGACCCTCTCTCAAGGGTACTTCCCCCCTTCTTCCATGTCATTATCCCCTACAGACTCTACTCTTGCTAGTCCAGTGATTCCATCTAAACGACGAAGAGCACATACCCATCAACAATCTCCTCTCATGGACGAGTCATCGACCTCGGGCGCAACTCCTGGTCACATCCCAAAGCGCGGTGCCCGAGCTTGTAC
Source organism: Lactarius quietus (assembly GCA_015025155.1). Taxonomy (NCBI): domain Eukaryota; kingdom Fungi; phylum Basidiomycota; class Agaricomycetes; order Russulales; family Russulaceae; genus Lactarius; species Lactarius quietus. The sequence goes on along the minus strand of WITN01000145.1, from coordinate 66,468 downwards.
TGCCTGTCGCAAAGGAAAGAATAGATGCGAAGGAGAGGTCAGTAAATTATCCGTCCGCGCCGTCCCCCGTCCCGCTCACCGCGCCCGCTGGCCCGTCACTACCGCCCCGGCCCGGGTTCACAACGTACAGGCTCCTTGTCGTCGCTGTCAACTTAGCGGCCAGCCTTGCATATTCGAGAAACCAGAGAAGAAGAATGGCCAGCTTCTCTCCACCGCCAGCGTTGAGTGAGCTCGCCTTTTCATCCCCCTATCGTCTCGCCACATGCCCCTTTCTCACCCTTTCCTTCTTAGACGTCTGTCTCGCCTTGAAGGCCAGTATGTTGTGAGTGTCCAGCCTTCATCTGCCTACTCCCTGTTCAGTGGTAATCCTCTGCAAGGTCATGCAAAGTCAAATGATTGGTCTTCAGACTTCTTTGGATCGCATTCTGGCTGCCGTCACCCAGCCGGGCGCTCCCGGCGTCATGCCCCCGGGCCCTCCTCCCATTTATCCTCAGACGCTTCGGGAGGGTCCCGGATACGTCACGAATGTGTCCGGGACTCGCACTGGGCTCGATCCTCAGTATGATCCAGCCCTTATGCAGGATCAGCGCCCCCCGGGCCAGCGCGCGTTCCCTGCCTTGCCAGGCTTTGCTCCACCGGTTGGTCAACGTTTATTATTTCGGCTTGCGCTTACGGAGACATTAGCTCCATAAGTACGCTGCCTATGGAATAGTCACCAGCACCGCTGCTTCTTCCGAGGACGAATCTGAAGATGCCATTCCGAGATCCACCATCAACGCCCCAATTGAAGCTTTGCAAGGTCTCGCGAATGCGGCTGCTGAAGCGGCAGCTGCCCCTTCCTTCTCCGCTTCTCGGTTCGTTTCATTGCACGGCTTAGATATAGGCGGCTTTTGACCACATTATAGGGTCAAAAAACGTAAGAGGACTGAGCCGATTCTTCGCAATGCTTTTCCTCATGTCGTAGAAAAGGTGAGTTGTTCTTATATCATGGTTTTCACACGCCCTCAATATGCACTTCACAGGGACTGGTTTCTGATGTTGAAGCCAAGGAGCTATTTCACATGTAAGTTAGCCTCACCTTCGGTCGAACTTGTCCGTCCCATAATACTGTCTAGTTTCTTCTCGGGCTGTCACCTGTTCATTCCAATCTTTGATGTTTCTTACGACACCTATGAGGGTTTGATGGAACGTTCCCCCTGGACTTTTGACGCGATCCTTGCCGTCGCTGGGAAAATCAAGAGTGGCAACAATCCACCCGCCCCATCATTTTACAAGGCGCTAGAGGAGGCGCAAGGCATAGCCCGCTCATCACTTTTCGGACCCGTCGTACGCAAGGAGGCTGTGCAAGGTAAGCTCCCAGGATCTCGGTGCAGGACGTGTTGGATTGGAGTCTCGATACATAGGGATGTTGCTGCTCGCTGCATGGAGCACGAACGGCTGGCTGCCAAGCGGTCACGCAATGCGCATGGCCCTTGATCTAGGCTTGCATCGTGCACTCGAAAAGCTTGCAGATAGTACTGCAAAGAAACGCACTGAGGAAGAGGAGCGCGACCTTGTCGTCTCCTCGCGCATCTGGCTGTGCCTCTACTGGTTTGATCACCAGTGGGTTTTGTCACTTCCTCCCATGCATCAACTGGACCGATGATTGTTCTGTATACAGGATGAGCCTGGGAACAGGAAGGCCAATCGTACTGAGGGACGAGAGCTCCATACGGCATTGCCGCGTCCTGCTCAGCCACCCAATGTCGTCCGGCACCGATGTCCGACTTATCTCTCTTGTCGAACTTGTCGCTCAGAAGAGTAAGTTTTCTTGATTCTCCGCCGATCGGATGGTTAAGCTGAAATCGATTTTCCAAGCACAAATCTACGAGACATTGACGTCCATGAATGGACAAGTCAATCACAACACTCTAGCCTTCATTCGTCGAGCAAGTGAGGCACTGGACAAGTGGTGGCGCGACTGCGACGAGTTGCACCGTATGTCACCGTCTTTCCATCGTTTACTTCCGTTGACGCTTCTGGGCTTTTAGGACAAACGATGGACGAGGATTCTTTGCTCGTCAAGATTCTCGCTGGCGAGCTCCACTATGCGAAACTCTGGCTTGTCTGTGTTGCTCTTCGTGGCGTCTCCTGGGACAAAATGCCATTCGAACAACGTGAACTCGCATTCCAAGCCAAGGACGCCGCCTCCAACTGTCTGTCCATCTTCCTCTGCTCGCAGGATTACCGCGCCGCTCTCCGTTACGCGGTGCACGACAGCCTCGTCACGGCCGCATTCTCAGGGCTGTTCCTGTTGAAAATGGCGAATCTCTTCCCTGGCGAGCTCGATCTTGGCTCCATCACCAATCAAGTCGAACAACTCGCCCAGCTGCTCTCGGACGTCGCTGCAGAACGGCACGTATTTTCACTCACCGCGTTCCTGTCGATAACTAATGATTTATCAAACAGATACGCGCTGACGCTGCGTGTCATGCTCGCCAACCTGCGACGCAAGGTGGGCCTCACGCACCCAGGAGGCCCCGGTGACGCCATGGTGCTCGGCGGACAGCCCCAGGGCCAACCCTTCGCCGACCCACATGCTCCTCCACAGTCGTTGGTGGCGCCTCAGCAGCCGCCCCCGCCGATCACGATGGAGGAGCTCGGGCTCCACTTCCCGCAAGGCGCGCCCGCGCCCCCTGCCCTGCACCCCGCGGACATCCCTGCCTGGCTGCAAGAGCAGAGCCTGACGGACCTCGGCCTGCCCGTAAACGGCTCGGACGGGATCTTTATGAATCTCAGCCGCGGAACCGGGTGGCCGGGAGAATTCGCCCCCATGCCTGAGGCGTGGTGAAGCCTAACTTACGCGGAGAGTGAATGTGGATGTCCCCGCCAGGACGACTCCACGGTGGTGGCCGAGATGGTTACTGAACCAGAAAACAACGATCCTCTTCTTTTGTCTCTTATTCTCTTTGTGTCAATGCCCTCGCTTGATTTTGGTATGTGTCATTTGCCCTTGTTTTTACCCCCGCCCTTGATTGTTAAAGAGACAAAAATGGATTGTATCTCTATGACGACGCTTGTCGGGTCGTTCATTTCTTCATACACCTTCCAATGGGTTAATCCTAAACCAGATTTTCCTTTCTCTTTTTGATTGAAACGTCACAATCGATGGATAGGACATTGGTTTATCTCCTTTGTTGTTTGTTCCGTCGTTTACGTTGTAACTATTGGTGTCTGGGCCGATGACGACAAGAAGGAATATAATATCGTTTGACTTAGACCCAGCTCATTCGAATACATCCAGAAAAAGCTCTGTCATGGGCCCGATCTGCAGTACAGTAAGACGAAACGTAAAATTACACACGCTGCCGCTGTCTACTCTTCCTCGCTGTCTTCCTGCTCCTGCAAGAACTAGTCGAACGGCGAGTCAGAAAGGAGAAAACGGTGCCATTGACAACTGGAACAGTACCTTCACCAGGCTCTCCGTGGCCGTAAGGAAGTGCTGGCGACCTTGGGCCTTCGAGCCCTTCTGGTGCCAATATATAATCGCCTGATCAGACACGCAATCCTTGTTGTACAAGACCTGCGAGCACAATGTTCTCATCTCGGTGTCTCTATGCCCATCAACCATGGCAACGAACCTTTAGTATCTGCGGGAACGCTTTCCGAATACGTGTGTCCTCGTAGCAGTGTAACTGCACCGCATTGATGAGGGCAACTTCGGTCTTGGCGCCCGTGCAAAACGGCTCGACGATAGGTGTAAAACGCTAGTTAAGATTAGCCGTTGGGTAAGGGAATGGGGCGGTTGGCACGCACGGAGACTTCGCGGAGAGCAAGTCCTTCGATTTGGTCTGGGCGAGCCGCGCTCCAGTCAACTTGTGCCATGAGTCCTTGCCAGAGGCTCACAACAAGTTCGGATTCGGGGAGAGGCCTCTCTTCGACAACGGCTCGCACTGCCGCCACGGTCTAACCATCTCCTTCAGCACAAAAGATAAGGATGCCTAGACAGGATAGGAAAACGTACATCAGAAGGCTGGTCATCGTGCTCGATGGACTCCTTGATGGCCTTGGCGATGTCTTCCTTGATGACCGCATTCTGCTTGCGGGTCCACCACTCCGCGATTTGCGCAAGGCCGGCGCCGCGGAAGTGTGCATCCAGTACAGAATCCGAGCGCTTGTTGGGCGGGAAGAAAATGAGCAGGTCCTTGATCCCGCCCTTCTTGAGCGCGCCAGCGAGATGATCCATCGTCGTCTCGGCAAGGTAGGCCTGCAGGATCGCCGTCAGGACGTTCACCGAAATGTCTTCATTTTTTAAAAAAAAAAGTGTGTGAATAAGGGAAAGGGCGTGGAAGGAAAGTGGAGTGGAGGTACCATTTTTGACGAGGTGGTCCTTGGTCAGACTCTGCAGACATGCAGCACCTGTAAGGCCCTGTGCGAGAAGGAGTCCGATTGTCGTGGCAAATCTTTCCCTCTGCTCGGGTTGCCACTTGTTGGCGTATTGCAGGAGGGTCGGAAGCGAGGTCTCTTCGAGAGGCTTCTGGAGGTATTTGTATCTGATAGCTGGTGGGTCAGCCCAGTGAATTCGACGAGACTGGAGGACTGGAACTCACCTCCTGATAAGTTTATTGAGGACCTCGACAAACTTCTTTATGTCATCGAGTTCAGCAGGTAGCTTGATCTGGAAGAGTGAAAACGGAGACGTGGGACCATCGGCGTCAAGGTACGAGCCGCCGGGTTGGAGAAGGCCCCCAACAAAAAGGATGTCGAAGAGGGCATCCGAATACTTGAGGAACTCTAAGGTGGAGCCGGCCTGGATAAGCTTATTTGTAACTGCGTCGTAGTCGGTGTTGGGGATATCTTTGAGGTGCTTGTACAGCTGATCTCTGAATACTGGAGAGACAGAGTGATCAGGCCGATGGGGAAAGATGTGTGGAGAGCAGGGAAAAAAGAGCGCCGTGATGTACCTGTAGGTTCGTGTCTCGCCTGCGCTTTGACCGCGCCTTTTCTGGCTTTGATTCTTACGCCCTGGAGCGAAGGCTTGGCAGCGGATTGTTGCTGAGACATCCACAAGTTTCGAATACAATTCGAAAACAGTGGATTCAATCCGAAGTCAAGTCGCGATGTCGTGAGACCACCTGCCCGATTGGGCCACCACATCCCAATCCCCGCAGTTGCGCCCATCCCACGACTCTCGCAACAACCCGGGTTCTCCTCAATTCAAAATGCCTTCTTTTGGCCGCAGATGACGCTCTCACCCAGACTGAGCCCACGCCACTTGAACCTCATGAAGGGAGATGCCCCGATACAGGCGGCATATCAGAATGCGCCATTGCACGTAATGATAGTCCCACTAGGCATGCGGCTTTATGGCGTGACAGCCTTTTCACTGTGTATCCGGACATTCCATCCTTTACGGGGAAGCGAAATGCAATATCGGATACTAGTAACAGTAAGACATGTATGGGACCTCTGACCGCAGATGAATGCGCGAACAAACGGAACACTCGCCGAAACGTCCGTTATAGCCCTCCCAACCATGAAAACCCTACAACGACCACGGATATAGCACATCTCTAAGGACGTATGGTACACACTTACACGCGTGGAATGCACGCTAGGCACAGAATAAGAAACAGAGAGAAGATAGATACGAGAAAACTGAAGCCGAGCGCGAATAGATAGTCGAGGCAAAAGTAAAAAGTCAATATTGCACGGACAGAGATTCAGCATCACCACGGATCCAGCCAGAGCCAGGCCCTCCTCCATTCCACGCAAATCCGTTCCACGCCCGCATAATCCCGCCCTCGCCCGCGTACGCATACGCGAGCGCCGGCAAGACCGCTGGGGTGGCTGTTTTCAAGCTATCAGGATCCGAAACGTGGTCTACAAATGTCATTTGTACTGTCCGTTCTTCGCCGAGGCTGTCGGAAGACACGTCCGTAGCAGCTGGAGAAACGTTGAGTGTTGGTGTCGGTGAATATTCGGTTTCGGGCGTTGGCATCCGCGAACTTTGTGTACTTGGAGGCATGCTGGAGGCAAGACTGAGGGGCAGCATAGGCATAGTGGAGAGCGACGAAGTATAGTCAGGCAGAGAGTTGTTACGCCGTACGACGCCAGTGAAAGCGTCAGCCGATGCACGACTGCTATACAGATCGCCCATGCTTTGGCTGCGCGGCAACACACGGTGTGCAGGTACCTTTCCAACCCACAATCTCCACCCAAGCGCTTCGCCGAGAGCACGTTCGCAACGGCCTATCTCCCGTGCTGGGAGACCTGCCAGCTTGGCCCACGCGCGGTTCGAGTAGCACTTGTCTTGCATAAACTTAGATGCGAGGATTAGCGATGCCAAGAAGGTCCGACGAGGGCACAGTAACGGCGATGGGAGCGGGGGGAGAGAGGGTAGATCGTCGGAATGTGAGTGCACTTTCTTCTCTGCGTCACTCCCAGATTGCCAACTCGAATCGTCGGATACCGTGAGGGAGTTGTCGTCCAGCATGCGCACGGTTGCTGGTGCGTCGTCAAGGTGCCCTGGATCGATGATCTCATCAATGCTGACTTCTTTTGGTGACAAGCGCGGGTCATCTGAACAGACAATCCGCTCGCTTCGATCTACCTCGCCACGAATTCCTTCTCCGGTTCGTTCTTGATGCACGAGTTCTGGGACCTTCGAGCGAAGGGCTTCAATGTAACATAGTGCGGTTTGAAGCACGCTACACGACGTTCGTGATCGACGCAAAACCTCATGCACGAAGGTCTTCAGTGGAGCGGCATTGACTCGAGCGTGATCGGCAGAAGAAAGATCGGTGAGCGTTGCCGCCCGAGAAAGGTTGCGAGGTGCTATGTTAGCGTGGGGAGAGGAAGCTGTGCTTGATAGTGATAGAAAGGGGGGAGTGATCGGTGAAGGAAGCTGTTGCACGCATCCAATGAAAACTGAGGAATTAGAAGGACCATTAAGAGGAAGGATATTGTGCATTGAAGTCGACGGCGCTTGGGTCAAGAAAACTATTGGAATGTCGTTGGCATTCCAGATCTCCAACAGTGATCTGACGGCGGCATCTGGGCGAAGAGAAGCAACTGAGTAAACGGGGTCTTGCCGAGTTGCCGCATAGCCGCGGAACGGGAATATGGCGTGAGTTCACTCACCGACGAGGCCAGTGACATACTTATGTTTATGGATATCCTTCGGGGGCTGCGAGAGAGTAAGGCTATTTATCCTAGAGGGGGGAAGTGGGTTTGAGTTGTCTGAATCGCATATTGAGTGGTGAGGAGCTGAAGCGGGTGTTGATACAGAAGATGAAGATGAAGATGCTGGGGTATGCAAGTATGCACTCGACGGTGTTCGCATAGGAAGTGGGATAGAGGCATAGGGTTGCCACCGGGCCCGAGTGCGAGAAGCACTAGGCCCACGGTGGGTCAGAGAATGGGAGACAACTTGCATAGTGGTTGAGTGGTGGTAGTGGTAAAGCTGAGTGGTGACGGGACGGTGATGAGGCCGAGAAAGAGAGGGGAGCTGCAGGTGAGAAGATTATTTAAACAGAGGTACCATAGATCGAGGAAGAGTGGGTACGGGTGTTAGAAAAGATGGAGCTAGAAACAGTAAGAATGACGGCAGGGCGAAGCAGGACGAGTCGTATTGACGATGTAGAACGCATTTTGACCACGGAAGGATCAGAGGGGGACTACCAGCCTGTCTTAAAGGCTGGGCTATCCGCGTTGGTAAATCAAGTGCTTCTCGGCGACAAGTACCGAAGGATTCAGACGATAGGGAAGGGAGTCAGTGCCAGGAGTCAAGGGGGAGGGTCTGTTTATAGGGGGGAAGGACGGGGCTCATACAACTACTGACTAGGTGGAGTCACCGAACCTGTCACGCTCCGTTACCTGTTACGTGTCACATGTCACCTACGTAACGTAACACGCGATCGAATTCTTTTCGGACCCGGCACCTCCTTTGGACTGAACCTTGATAGTGGCATCCCTTTTCCATCCTCGTGATTCTGGTCTAGCACATCATCCATATTTCGTAGTCAGTCTCCTACTCTTACGAGATATCCCCTCCCCTTGCTTCTCCAAAATGTCCCCCAGTTTCTGGTTTCACCCGTTTTGTACATTCCTGCCCTCGTCCTGCCTCAGTGCCTCCACTGAACGATTGTATCGCCTCCATGTTTTTATTCCCGCGCGGTACGTTCGGATCACAGCATTCGGCCTAGTGCACGGAGCCATCTACCCGCTTTTGCACAGCCTGTGCTCACGACTCAATCTTACACCACCTCGACTTCCATAATACCCAGATCGATCGCGGCCAACAGGGACCACCTATCGCAGTGCTTCTCGGCTTCTGTTTCTGTATACATTCTGTATACATGATCCACCGGCTCCAATACCCCATTTTATCTCTCTTCTTGCACAGTTTGCGATGGGCTACCATCTACTACTAGTTCCGCCACCCTAGATGATGTCAAACAATGTACTGCCACGCGACGCGGACATCGCAGCTCGACTCACAGCTGCAGTGTCTATCACCCATCGAGCTTGCTGCTGCTCCCTGCCTGTGCGGTACGCCGATTGCACATAACCGGATTGTGGCGTTGTTTCGCTCCGATTAAGGCTTAAGTCAAACAATCCCTCCCCTGAATCTTTCACGCCTGGGTTTTCGGTAAGTCCGCACGTTACTCATAGTCTCCGATGGCTCGGACATGGAGCAATTGTGCGACTTGGCTTGGACCTGTGCGTCTGCCATGTATGATATCGTGCTTTTGTAATGAGACGTTCCGCATTATTCCATCCATGTTGTTCCATCAAGAATTGCAATCCGTTCCGAGTTTCTATGCGGAAATCAAGTGGATTGGGTGTCGCTCATCTCGTGAGATGCACCGATTTGGAGTAACGGGCCAAACACTCAACCACAACCAACGCTGCCAGTGCTCCGACGGGCCTTTTTATGGGCACCACCAGGCGTCCCGACAATGTGAGTCAGGAGTCGTTATTATGACGCCTCGAGCTTTCCGTCGGGTGTTCAATGAGACAGACAGACAACTGTAGTCCTGACTCACAGTGACCGGCAAGGTGACCGGTGACCTGTCACATGTCACATGTCACAGGCGTGCCCGATTCATCTCCATTTCGAGTTATTCGGAACTTGCACAAGCATCACTGCTCCATCCCGTAAATGCCCTTGGCTCTGCACATCATAGCGTTGGCGCGCCTGGTAATAATTTTACTGCTGCAACCACGCTGTGCTCCACGCACTTGTGCCACACTGTCCGCCTGGTTTAGCTTTCAGTGCCACCCAGTTAATGGGGCGCAGGTCTTCATTCCACCAAAAGGTTTCACTGTTCTACACATGACCGCGGATCTGTTCATACAGGCATCCAGACAAGTCAGACCGCAACGCTCATTCCCCATCAGTTTGTGTCAGCGCATTCGTCGTGCAAGGCTATTGTACTTTTATGTGTTCTAGTTCTCGCCATCCGCCGGTCTCATCAATACGTCAACAGTCAAGCGTCCAAGTTTCGGCGTTATTAGGATACTCCAATTAAAGATGGTGCGAGAAGGTGTACTGTACCCTAGGAAGAGCCAGTGACAATCAATTGAAATGTCCGCCGTAACATCTTCCCTCACAGCACTCTAGTCACGGTGTCGCCACAACTCTACGCCACCGACTGGCAGGTGCTACATTGTCATCATCGCTAGCCGCACTGCCGGCGCCTTTCATGCCCTTGTGATTGGGAATGATATTTTATCTTTGGGAGTCCGCTGGCCATGAATTCGCCGAGCAGCCATGTTTGGGAGTAGTCTCACTTTGCCACCTCGGTCATGAGGACATCGCTTTCGGTAAACCCTTGCTGAATCGCATGACGCGACTTCGTCGAGTCGCATCAATACCTGTTTCGGATAGCTGGACTTTCTCTCTGCTGGCGCTCATTTCGGTACCGCGGAGAGAAAATGTTGGCTCGCACAATAAACTCACTATAGTGATTCTACTGTCCTCCGTTGTTCATTCGAGTTCTACCCTAAGCCCACAGCGCAGAAGTCGCCGACCTTGGTGCCCCATTTTCGCCATTCGGTCGTACATTCAGAGAGGAGTCGAAGCGTGCTTAGCAAGAGTGAAACACGAGATTTCTATATATCCGCCGTATTCTTCTGTGCATCGCTGGATTCTTGTTTTATCTCCAACTACGTCAGTGGGCCTAACAGGGTCTCGATATGCTACCGTGACCTACTCGTATCAAGCGCTTGCAGATCAGATCCGGTAAAACTCCATCCTACTGGAAAGAAGTAGTAATGACATCAGAAGTGGCGACAATAACAGGGCTCGAGAGTCCAGTCGCTCTGTCTGGTCACTCTGGTGGTGCATCGTAGCCGGTGATGTCCACCTTTTTGTCAATAGCTACTTCTCTATCCCCGAGCGAGGGGTGTAAGACATTTTGTTCAAAATATATCCAATCGAATATAATCTCAGAAGCGTCTGACGTAGCTGGGCATCGTGGGCTATACCGACGATCGTTGAGGTACGCGCGATCACGGACAATGAGAACGCGCAGTCCCGAGTGTGTCGGATGTATTGGCCTAGGTAGAGCACCATTCGCAGGATGAGGTGTTCTTGCAATCCGCAGTAGCATAGCTTTCCGGGTCGCAGAATGTTCAATCCACGGCACTCAGCCTATCGGAGTGGATGTCGACCACTTGTAAGTCCCTTGACGGGCAGCGTCGTATGAACGCATCATCAGTGCTGAGTCAAAGCAAGAGAGGCGCTCGGCTCTGACGAGATCATTGATGACCCTCAATCCCGGTAGTTTATCAACCATGACAGAATGCGACTCGGAGCAGGTGCACAGTTAGTCGCGATGTCTTTTGAGATGCCTTCTCTTGTGCCTTCTCGTCACACATATGAGACTAGCATATGAAGTAACCAGACATGTCATCCTTCGAAATGACGAAGAGGAACGTTAAGAACACAATAATCATCACGGTGGCCTGAAAACTTTGAAAGATAAAATGAGAAAGAACCAACAATACGCAGTACGCTTATAGCAGCGGCATCAGCGTGGTGTTAGATCACATGGCCGCAATCGTGTGATGATGTTTTAGGGATGACGAGATGCACAACCGCGACGCTCATGGGAACCTTCCAATACAGGAGACGAGAACGGTTGCTCTGATTATTCTGGGTCAGATTTGACCTTGGCTGATTGCACCCGTAGTCACGGTTACCAGTTGCGGTTGTCGGTTGTGGTAACGGAAATGTGTCCTCTGCTATAGTTCACGTTGTCAGGGTCTCCTCCTGGAAGGCTGTTCTCATGAGAAGCCCCGTTTATTTTGAGTCAGAAGTCCATCGTATGGTTTGTCTTGGTGCCAGCATACCTCTTTTGTCGGGCACGAACGAGCCACTTGCCCGTTGCTATAGATTGGCTGGGCGCTAGCTGGATATCAACAACGTCTCGGCGCTTGGTCTCGTAGACACGGTCTCCGACAACGCGATCGGCTTCAGTTCACGATGTGGAAATCGCCATTTGGTCAGGGAATGGCAGTGTTGTGAGTTTCACGGTATGTAGTCATGGTTCTTCTGTTCTATGCGAACCGGACAACCGATTTTTTCCTGTAGTGTGCCAACGGCGACGGAAACGGAAAGCCTTGCCGTGGCCTGCATAGTTTTTTTCCTCTCGAAGTCGAGGAATGACGTGGAACAACCAACTTGAGGAGAGACGGCAGGGCAATCTACTACTAGTTGCTCGTTGCTGGTCCTTCTCTGACGTCAGGGCAAAATAAGTGGCAGGTTTGACAACAACTTGAATTCCATTAACACGCCTTTTCGTTCCACACACATCGCTCTTTCACGAAAGCTCGACATACTCCTATTCCTTTACGCTCCACGCCAGCGAGTCGTTCATTCCCCTTTAAATCGACCACTCATTCCTAGAGGCATATCCCTTTCCCAAACGTTATGAAGTTTGCGATCGGTCTTGCCACTTTCACTCTTTTGTTTTCCGCCACCATTGTTGATGCGACTTTGCACGACGCTGCCGCTCACAGGCGTCACGTTGTACACGTCAACGCTCGGGACGTTGCAAAGCGTGCCAGCAAGCGTTGTAAAACAAAGTCGCCAGGGAACTTCACCAGTAGTATCCAACCTCCTAACTTGACTCCGACATACCAAGCGAGCTACTCTACGAAACATGTCCCCACGAAAAGCTCGGTCCACAAATCCAGTTCACAGAACCCCCCAGTTCAAACACCCGCCTATGAAGCGTCCGGCGTGATCAATGTAAACCCCGGCAAGTGCAGCTCTATCGGTGCAACACGTATGTCGCGTGAGATATTCGTTGGTCGTGAGGTAGATAATGACTACCTTTATCACCAGCGAATGTCACAAAAGTAAGCGGCCCCAACGGCAGCATTGACTGGATCAATTGTGGCATCTACGGAAGCGGCTGGACGCCTGCTCGTGTTGAAATTGAACAACTTGTTACTGTGTCCCTGGCTGGTGCAAGGAACGCCGCGTTTGCCCCATGCAGTGACAACATCATCGCCACGTTCGAGAAATACGGGACTATTACTGGCAGTTTGTGTCCTCTTCCCTGTGTAACATGGGCTTCTCGTTATTGATCACGGCATACAGTCCCTTCTATCTTGCTTGCATCCTTTGCGATGCAGGAAAGTAGCTGCAACCCATCAGCCGTCGGTGGGGCTGGTGAGCAGGGTCTCATGCAGATCACCCAGGACAAGTGTGCAGGTGCTCCAAACGGCAACTGTCAAGACATTGTATGATTATTATTATTATTTTCCTCTCTCGGGCGGTTTGAACTTTATCGTTGTCACAGGATTACAACATTAAGACGGGGGCTGAATTTTTTGCTAACCTCTTGGCCTCTAACAACGGGGACGTATTCAGGACCTGTGGGGAGTATAATGGCTGGCGTCCTGGCATGACATATGTGCGCATTATACATTGTGTACACAGGAAGACTTTTTCTGACAGGGTTGGACTAGTCCGATGCTACGAGTGCAGCGCACACTTCTTGCTGCAGATGCCAAAATAACCTCGACTAGTGAGTGCTCTTTCTCAGCTCATCTCTCGCTGTTGTACTCACGGTCTTTGGCAGCCTTCATCAACTCCTCAACGGTTGGCTGCAGGGGGTGAATGCCTACGAGGCTGGTCTAGGCAAATATTTCAATCTGAATATTTGTCACTGAGAGAAGGTGCAAAGCGGTCGATTATTTAAGTTGTTACGCCGGACCGGAGATGACCGTACACTGTATTACAATCTAGTCAATTGAAGCTGCACGCTCAACGACCATGAGCGAATCTTCACAATCCCCATCATCCCCCTCTCCGACTACCTCTCCTTCCTCAGTACCGTCCCCGGCTCTTTCGACACTCAGCTTGACCGATCTTAAAGAGGTTTCAGAAAATGATAGACAAGAAGCCGCCCGGCTCAAAGCTGATGCTAACAAGGCCTTTCTAGGTATGCATAGCAAACTGGCAGCCTGCTCACTTGTTGAGCTGCACCACTCTCTGAAAAGGCCATGACTTTATGCGGGCTGCGCAACTATACTCCTTAGCGATAGAGCACAATCCAGGCGATGCGACATTATTTTGTAATCGCGCATATACCCGCATCAAGCTCGAGGAGCATGGATATGCCCTACACGATGCCGGTAAATATCAGCGTCCTTCTCTCTGTTTCGAGAAACTAGACGCACTACCGTAAGCCCGTGCCATCGAAATCAACCCCAAGTATGCCAAAGCGTACTACCGGTGCGTTCCCCTACATCCGTGTGTCTTGGTGATGCACCGTTAACTTGCAGCCGTCCTGTGACGACGTTGCAGTCGCGCGATGTGCCACATACAGATCCTCAAGCCGCAACTTGCCGTTGCCGACTTGAAGAAGGTGGTCGCTCTGGAGCCGCAAAACGCTCAGGTCCGTAAGGAGCTCGAGTCGACGCAGAAGCTCGTGCGCAAGATCGAATTCGAAAAGGCGATCGAGGTGGAAGAGGAGAAAAGTGCCGTAGAAAGATGCTTGGAGCTCATCGCCGAAGGTACGCTGTGCCGAAGCCGACGTTTCGTTCCCGGACTCAGATCCGCTGTGAAGGGGCCTGTGAGATGGAAAAAAACTATGAAGGGCCAAAGCTCGAAACAACGGACGATGGAAAATTCAAGATCACTATAGAATTCGTTCGATCTATGATGCAGTGGTTCAAAGACGGAAAGACGCTTCCACGACGGTATGCATGGGAAATCGTACTCGGAGCTCACGATCATTTTGCGAAGGAGGAGAGCCTTGTCGATGTCAAGGTAGAAAAAGGAGTCATCATCGATGTCATCGGGGACGTGCACGGTACTGCTTGTCGCCTTGTTGTGGGAGTGTTATACTGACCGATTTTTCAGGACAGTTTTTCGACGTTCTGCATCTATTCACTTTAACGGGAGAGCCATCAAAAGACCACATCTTACTCATGAATGGCGACCTCGTAGATCGCGGCTCATGGTCAATAGAGGTAATTTTGACCGCCTTCGCACTCAAATGTTTGTGATCTTTGTTGCGTTAGTCTTGCGGTCTCCCTGATAGGGACGGCTATAGGGCTATTTCCAGAGAGGATGTTCATAAATCGCGGAAATCATGAAGCGAAAGAGATGAACCGTACATATGGGTTCGAGGGCGAGGCGAAACACAAGCACGGAGAACAAACATACAAGGCAAGTCCCATCGCATCGCTTGATCGAGCATCCCATTAACAGTATTCTTCCTCAAGCTCTTCGCTTATGCATTTACCGCCCGTCTGTTCCTTGCCGTCTCTCCGTCTGGGATTCCTGCTGACAGACCTTAGTGCCTCTCGCCACCCTTGTCAGCGCAACGCTACCTCCTGCTAAGAAACAGGATGTGATTCTTTCTCCCGATGGCTTTAAGCGGTACTTCGTCACGCATGGAGGCCTCTTCAGCAAAGACGGCATTACTCTTGATGACATCCGTGCGATAAAGCGAATAGGTCGTCAGCCAGGGACGGAAGGCTTGATGTGTAAGTTTTCATTCATCTTTGCAGTTCCTGGCGATTCGGCTCACCTGGATTGATAGGTGAGGTTCGTTCCTTTGTATATTCATGCTTGAGCTCGAAATGCTAAGCACAAGTGCAGCTACTCTGGACGGACCCACAGGAAATGCCCGGATGGGGGCCCAGTAAACGTGTAAGTCGATCGTCAGAGGAGGGAAGATATCCTTAAATATTTGCCGCAATCAGGGTGTGGGCATCGCATTTGGCCCGGACGTGACTAGGCGATGGTGCGACTTGAACAAAGTAACTGGTATTATGCGTAGTCACGAGGTGCGACAAGGTAGGAAGACGGATGCCTTGTTTTATGGTGGCCCACACTGAACACATCTAGACGGTTACGCCATTGAACATGAAGGGCTATGTACAACGGTAAGCAGCCAACCCTTTTTTATTTCCGATGTCTTTCTCTCACATGCGGTCTCAGGTATTCTCCGCGCCAAATTATATCGACCAAGGGGGTAACAAAGGCGCATTTGTATGTCCCTACTTCAATCCTTTACATCATTTATAGAAATTCACCATCTGATCCGCCAGATTCGCATTGATGCGGAGGGCACGCAGAAGTACATCCAATTCGATGCGCAGCCGCATCCGAACGTTCGCCCTATGGCATACCAAAGTGGAGGGCTGGCCAACCTGATGATGTAGGAGCAACCTTGTTCTAGCGACATTTACGGTAGTCGCCGTCTTCACGGTGATGGTTTGCGATACCAGGGCTCAGCGGATATATCTTGATTGTACGTAGCTAAACCTTTTACGTCGACAGAGCTGGATGCATTTCAATGATGTGTCTCACCCCGTCCTCCGAGAAAGACCAATTTAGCATCAGGTGAATGTACAAACCGGCTTGACTGAGCGCCCCTTTATGGATAGCACCGTACCGCTGCACGAAGGTTCTGGTTGGACCCGAACACGCGAGCGCGAGGCCAAACACCCTAATACTTACTTGGGGCGATACCGGCCACGTGCATCGATGGACGACACGAGGCCATGCATTCTTGTATTTCTTCTGAGAGACATTTCCACGACTAAGCCAAAGAAAGCAAGAAGCTGGGAACATGTGCACGCCGATGGTCGTAAGCAATTCTACTTTGGTCGGCCTCTGTCCTCCTTCCTAGGCGGCTCGATTTGACATAATGGGCATCGCTTTATTTTCCCATGCTACATGTCTCAATAATTCAGGACCCGGGAAGCTTGTCGCCAATCATTTATCCCCAAGCGTTTGCTCTCAGTGTTTGATCAATCAGCATCAGATGAGTCGACGGCATCGAGACCATTGACACCGAGACAACCTCTTCTGAACGACTCTCGATACACATTGCGCCGCTGCATCGCCGCTCGGCTAAGTTACAGTATGCGCCCAGGCTACCCGGTTTGGCCGCGTGCTCAACATTCGTTGACTAGCCAGTAAAATGATCGGGGCATAAGGTGAACCGGAGCGCTGACGCGCCATTCAGGCTCAGGCTTCAAGGCTTCAAAATGATCGCGACAGTGCATTCCGGTCAAGAATTCAGCTCATGATATCTGGGTACTGCCTTGGGGTGCAATCCGGGCATCACACTCTAAGCTAAAAGTATACCTCAACACCCGGATTTGCCGTCGTAAGGGTGTACTTACTAAATCCCATTGACATATTTCGGACTGCCGGTCGTCTTTACTGTATCTGCGCTTGCGTGCTTGAGATCGATCGATAGGTTGAGGCTAGGATAGAGTCCGCGGTGCATCACCGGTGGCAAGTGCATAATATCAGAAGTATTACAGCAAGTTTTGAACGATCGCAGGTTATGAGATGTCCCAGCCAATGTCTCGCAGCAGATTGCTCAAACAAAGATGTCTCCTGTATATGCTGTATACGGTTGCGGTTATGGTGAAAGGCACAGCAAGGATAGCATCTTCAAATCTGCACAACCACAATACAAGTAACATACCGGGCTGAGCGGCCTTGCGACCAATTCCTCAAGGACGTGCGAGATCGACCAACTGCGTTTGGGAGAAGGCAATGCAGCGATTGCGTTTTATCATCGTTTCTTCCTACCGGCCTTCGTCCTCCTTGCCGCCTTGCCACCCGCCAATTCTGCCTTTTCCGTCCTCCGCGCACGTTGCTTCGCCTGTGATGCCCTACGCGCCGCCTTTGTTTCGTATCGCACCTTTTTTTTCGGCGTCGTCGTCGTAGTGTGTTTCCTTTTACTCGTCCCTTCGACGCCTCTAGCCCGCTCCCCGCCATCCTGACTCACCCTCCGAGGAGGAGAAGGCGGTGATTCGGCATGCTGCTCAGCAGAAGCGGGACCGTGAATGAGCGTGCTCGGGTCAAAGTCCTCCACGATCGTGACGGTGGCAAGTTGCTCCTCGTCGGAGTACGCCGCCTCCTGTTCCAGACCGGCGTCGTTGGACGGTGCCGACCCAATGCCACGCCATTCTCCATCGTCTGATTCTGCGTCTAGTCGTCCGTCCGTGCGTGACCTCGTGAGCTGCTGGGAAGAACGGAGGAAAATGGTAGAAGACGCACCCTGCACGAAGCCACCGTACGCCTCTTCAACCCTGGCCGCGTTCTGAGTAGCCTGCTCCGCGAGGACACGACGTTGCTGAGGTTGTAGACATTAGCCCGATAATGCATAGGAGTTGGGGGAGGGTGTCGTTCAGTGACATCGCACATACTTCTCGTCGGGCCTCTAGATGTTGCTGCTTCTCCCTTGCTAATGCCCTTTTCTTACTCTCTTCTTTTTTCGCTAACTTTCGCTTGTGAAAACCTGTAAGAAACTCTCTACGACGCGGTGTTATGCACATGTGCAAAGAGAGACAGCAAATAGGACGTATCCGCACCTACGTGCATCATCGTCGAATACAATGGCCGGGACTTGTTCGCGTTTTTGTTTCTTTTTTGCTCTAATAGCTTTATGCGATTGCGTGAGGGACTTGATGTTCGATGTCATACTCAGTCGAATCCGAACGAAATATGCACGCCCCGATTCACCAAGGCTTTTTTAAACGACGACGCAGATGCAAAACTCAAACTCCAGTGATGGTGATATTCTCAACTACTGCACGTACTGCACGATACAATGACTATCCTGAACAACTACGACACAATTAACAACTCAAAGACCGCCACGGAGACGAAGCACTGTAAACCATGTCAACAACGTGCCCCCTTGTTTCAAACGATTGCAGGCGTACCAAGGTGAAGAGTACTCTCCTTCTGAATGTTGTAGTCAGAAAGTGTACGTCCATCCTCAAGTTGCTTTCCTGCAAAAATCAGGCGCTGCTGGTCGGGGGGGATGCCTTCCTTGTCTTGGATCTTAGCCTTCACATTGTCGATAGTGTCTGATGACTCGACCTCCAACGTAATCGTTTTGCCAGTCAAAGTCTTGACGAAGATCTGCATACCTCCACGCAGACGAAGGACAAGGTGGAGAGTCGACTCTTTCTGAATGTTGTAATCCGACAGTGTGCGGCCGTCCTCGAGCTGTTTGCCAGCGAAGATAAGCCGTTGCTGGTCCGGAGGGATGCCTTCCTTATCCTGGATCTTGGCTTTCACGTTATCGATCGTGTCTGATGACTCAACCTCGAGCGTGATCGTCTTCCCGGTGAGGGTCTTCACAAAAATCTGCATGCCTCCACGGAGACGAAGGACGAGATGAAGAGTTGACTCTTTTTGAATGTTGTAGTCCGAAAGGGTGCGGCCGTCCTCAAGCTGTTTGCCAGCGAAGATGAGACGCTGTTGATCCGGAGGGATACCCTCCTTGTCCTGGATCTTCGCCTTGACGTTGTCAATGGTATCAGAAGATTCCACCTCGAGGGTGATGGTTTTTCCCGTCAAGGTCTTAACAAAGATCTGCATACCACCGCGGAGACGAAGCACTATAAAGGGGCAATGTCAGAGAGCGACGAGTCAACAGTTGTTGGCACCCGTACCGAGGTGAAGGGTAGACTCCTTCTGAATGTTGTAGTCGGAGAGAGTTCGGCCATCCTCGAGTTGCTTTCCGGCGAAGATCAAGCGCTGCTGATCCGGGGGGATACCCTCCTTGTCCTGGATCTTGGCCTTGACATTGTCGATGGTGTCGGATGACTCCACCTCAAGGGTGATTGTCTTGCCGGTGAGGGTCTTAACAAAGATTTGCATGACTAGTGCATACGTCGAGCTTAAATAAGACCGCTAGAGACGAAAGGCTTACCGAAATGTGTCTGAGGAAAGAAGTTTCGAGTGGAGTGTAGATGGTGGTAGTAGAATGAAGAGAGGAGTGTGGGTAAGACGTGTGCTGCGCCAGGCTTTTATTAATCTCTGTTGCACGTGATGCATCAACCTGTCCCGATTGCGCCCGAAAATTAACGGACCACCGTGACTAACAAAGCCTTTCTAAGTCGATGACAATTGAAACCAGCCGACGAGTCCTATGAGAAATGAAGGACGTGCCCATTCTTTACACTGTAACCCACCCCCCGCTCCCATAAAATTTACCAAGGAATCGATGGTGAGGACTGTGGGTTCCGGCGCCTATTGTGGCCTAGGCTTCCGGAGGGCCCACCCGCAGAGGCCTCGCCTCAGACGCGTCCCCATTTTGGATCGAGAGAGCACAGCTCCCGGGTCACTATCCAGTTTTTTTTTTTTATCACACTTTGCTGCGACAGTCGTTAACCTTACCATAAGTCATCCGGGTGTTTAGACGTTTAGACGTAATGCCTAGGTTTCCTTGCTCTCAGCGTCACGCGCAGGGCCCCTTCTTTCCTGACGCTGTGCGGAGCAGCTCCTCGGACAGCCTAGCTATGACGCGGTGACGCGCGAGGACTGTGAAACCTGCAATGTGTTACTAATGCAAAAGGTCACACTTTCGAAACCTCATCGTCATCCCAGCCATCGGCGGATTAACGTATTCATGAACAACAAATTGCGATAAGCCGCTAATTGTCGGTTTTTACGACACAACAGAATTGTCATATAGAAATAGCTGTAACATGTTCAGTTACCACTAGAAGGTTGTGATCAGAAGATAAATTCGAAGCGTCCGAGAGTAGGTCAGGGATAGTAGATCTGTGAACTGAAGTCGCACCGTGTACTTGCAGCCAGTCTTGGCACTCTGATGCTGGCTCTAGCGCAAACGGATACTTGGGGGGCGTAGGCTCGCTTCGTCATCCAGAGACCCGTTGATTATAACCTGATGTCCAACGCCAGCCGGTACGCAGCCCTCGCCTAGCGCTGCTTCCAGTGCTACCTTGGTCGCAAACCCGGAGCAGTGCATCGGGAGTACATATGTCGGCGCGGGAATGAGATCCTCCGAGAGGAAATTGACGGTGGGTTTGATGCGATCGGCCAACTCAGGGCCAGCAAGGTGGAGCCCACCCACGATCTACTTTGAAATTAGTTTGAGTCGAACAAGGTAACGCATATTTACCATATAAATTGGTCTCGAAAACCTCTTGACCGCATCTTTGACAACGTTCACGATGCCTGCATGAGAGCAACTTTATTTGGGTTAGACCCCGCGCATAATCTCAAAATTTGGAGCAGACTCACGCGCTAAACACCACAAGACCCTTCCCGAGAACGTCGACAGCAGCGTACCTTTCGTCCATAATATCCTTGCGTCCGGCATAAAACCGATCCACTAACTAACTAGGGAAGGAACACACCGGTTCTTCGGACCAGCTCCCAGTAGTGCCGTCATCGGTTGGGATGAAGCGCACCCCACCGATCAAGCCAGCCTCAAAAGGAGTAATGCGTGGTATCTCGCCACTTACCCAAACTGTACCACCAGCGACAGTATGCCCCTCGCGATGCATTTCGACGATGCCTCCGTGTGCTTTGATCTCCTCGAAAGTGGGGTCACGGGGCAGCTGACAGATGACCTTGCCTGATGGTGGAGGAGCGATGCCGCGGGCTGTGGGACGACTTGGATGCACATCAACGATGGTGCCTGCGCCGTGTTGCTTGGCGCGAAGGTCCAGGAAGGAAATGAGGCCACCAGTATGGTCGGCATGCCAGTGAGATATCACGACGCGTTCAATTGGCTCGAGCGGCGTGCTAAGACCAGAAAGGTTGCGAGAGAGGGACTTGGATTCGGGACCTGTGTCAAAGAGAGTGAAGTGGAGCTTTGTCTGGGTGGTATCATGCGTTTCCTGGGACACAGATATTGTAAATTGGTAATCGGCCTGTGTAGTGTCAACGACACAAACGCGCGCACAATCAAAGCTGAGAAACCATGAGCGGCTGCAATAGATGGGTAACCGAGATTGAGGTTATTTCAGTGATTCAGTCGTCAGCGGCGAGGAGATGTCGATGCGAACCACAACAGAACTCTTCAAGGGGGAGCACAGGCACGCCAGTGAGAGGGTCCACGTCAGGGGCCTTGCGTGTGAGGTGGTGCCGCAACTCGTGGGTGAAACCTGGCGGCAGTTTTGTCATCCTACACGAAGTAAGTTAGCGAGGTTGTCGCGGAACCTTTGACTCGGCTAACCATTCGATGGTGTTGTCAACGAGAAAAGTTATGGCAAGATACTGAACGGGCTTTAGGATGGGCTGAGTTGAAGACATGCGGGAAGGGGGTGTCTCAGTCTCGGAGCGCTGGAGAGCTGAGATGCCTGAGTATGTTATCTTTGGGCTTGATTCGAGACGACCTCAGCTGCTGGTAACGCTGGCTGCCTCACCTTTCTTCCACTAAAGCCTTGACTAAAGCTGTCAGTTTGCAGGACAGGGGAACGCATCTAAGGCGCAGACTCAGTCCGTATCGATGCAATCCAAATCTTGCCCAAGGGTATACAAGTACATAACTTATGGTCGCCACGATAGGTACCACACCACGGCACGCACCGCTGCGCTGTGCTCTCCTCCAGTCCTTGATTGACACCCGCCCATCATTGATACTTCTCAATTACATTTATCCTTCTCTCGCATGTATTCACCTTCGATGCCATCAACATCCTCCTCAACCCCCCCTGGTCCCTTACCCGATGGCGCTACGACCGGTGTTGACTTCGCCCCTATGCAGTCTCCGGGTCGGAGACGCCAGCGTCTCCATCAACCCGCCGCTATATACGATGCGGGTTTCGGCCTTTATTCTTCCGAACACCCCCTCGCGGAACACATCTTCCTGCCGTCCAGTTCCACCGTTATAAATCCCATTCAACAATCATTCCCGCCCGCTGCGCCGTACCCCTCTCCGATGAGCCGACATAACGGCTGGGCACATTCCAGCTATACACAGTGGCATCCTAGCGATTCTTCTCCCGATGCACAGGCGGCGGCGGCCTCTTCGTCTTCTGCACTGGCCCACAAGGTGTGGTTGCTAGAGTGCAAGCACTGCCGAACTTTCCTGACCAACCGTGGGATGAAGGTGCGCATTGGCCGCTAATTCTTTTGACTCCTTGTCATTCGGAACTGCTCTGTAGGCTGTTCTGTTACTCCGCCCACACGTTCCACTCTACTCTACAGACGCCCTACCCGTCAACTGTTCAGCCTATTCCACACAGCCTCCCTTCTTGAATTCTTCTCGGCTACGGGGCAACGAGCGGCGAACGTGCGAGTGTCTAACGCAAACGCTTTGTTGTCACGGTTGCGGAAGCAATGTTGGTTACATGATTGTGTTTCCGGTGAGACATCCCGAGCGACTGATTTGTGCGTCCGTTCTCATAAGCGTGATTACGTTCCTAGTGCGCCCGGTGTACATCTTCGATTTCTACGTCGAACCGCGTGACCAATGGTCACCGCTTCGTTTTTCACTCACCTGAGCTCATTGCATCTGAGAGACATTATACTCCAGGTGAGCTAGGGATTCTCCCCGCCTACAACGGATCATCGTCATCCTCCCAAAACTCTTCGCTATCTCCGCGGTCTTTCCTTCCTGGTACACCCGACTTGGGCCTGCATTCGCCTTCGACAACCCCTCCGACGTTAACTTCGACATATAGCACCATGCCGCCACCCGCACCAGAGTCACCCTGCCCAGTCCCATCGTCCGAGTTTGCGGAACCACTCAAGCCGGGCCCTCAACCTCTGCGAGCGGGTGACCTCCTCTACTGGCATCATCTCACGCGGAGCGGCGAGATTCCAGGAGCTACAGACCGGCGTTCGTGCGGGATGAACACTGTCCATTTTGACCTGTGAGGCGGTGACAGGCCTGTACACCGTCACCTGGGAGATACCGAGGTGAGGCCCAGAAAACGAAAAATCACGATGTGGTTACGGACGAAAAGCATTCGTATTTGATACCCGTCATTTCTCGGACTCGATTTGTCTAGCAGGGTGTATATTATCATGTAAATACTGTATTATTGTATTGTCCTTTCGTTTGTTCCGTTGTTGTGCTTGGCTGTACTTGTGCGTACGTCAACGCTCGGCGAACACAGCCACTGGCACGAACGGCTTGCTGCGGGCTGCGGAGAGGGAGTATAAGTCACTGGACGACCCAGGCGATCTCAGCAGCCATGATTGACAAGTCTCAAGGCTTCAAGGATGCCCCGCCATCCTACCAACACGTCCTCCAGAGCTCCTCCACCAATCCCCGAGCGGTGTCCAATCCCCAAGCGACATTAAGTCCCCGGCCTGCCCCCCACACAACAGCCGCCGGTCCGAAGCGTCACAGTGCGAAGACTCGCACAAAGGCAACGGCCTGGTTCCCCACCTCAATATTCGGTCTTTCTAAAACAGCAAAGCAAGTCCGCAGCACAACTCAGTCCCTTCTCCGAGATCTCCTTTCCCAGGCACGCCCCACCGAGCACGAGTGGCTCTCCGTGCTCACTAGCTGCGCCGAGGCATGCAATGCGCAGGACCTCAACTTCTCGGCTCTACTGCAGGAGCCATTTGTCGAAGGCCACCTCCCCGTCTACTGGGCTGTCCTCAAGCGGCCGGCCGTCCCCGTCAAGGCGGACCACGCGACTCTCGCCAGTGACCCAGATTCGCTCGTGCTGGCCATCCTGGACGCATCGCTTCCCCTCAATGCCCAGAGCATCGCCGACGCACGTCTTGCGTGCATGACCGCCTCCGACAACGCATTGTTCGTGCGGTTAGGGCAGCGCTATGAAGGTTTCTCGCAGCGCCTAGGAACGGACAAGATGCTCCTCGGCGGCGATACCGTCGATTCCGTGACGGTGGACGAACCACACAACGGTAGCGGTTCATTCGCAGTGCAGTTCGCCCTTACACAGTTCCCGCTACGGATGCGTGTGTCCAAGTTAGCCCGGATTGAATTCGTTGCACGTGGTGCGTCGCGCAGATGTCCTCCACTGTTTGTGCTAATTACTATCCAGGGAGATTGTGGCATCTCGTATTTGCTGTTGCTGGCGCACCTGGCGCACCATCGCATTCGCACCCACTCCGTGTTGGGGATTGGTTCATCTCACTTGGTCTCAGCGAGCCGAGTTCGGCGGCGTGGGTCGACGGGCGGCTCTCGATCGTGGACCATTCTCTGCCTCCACCACAAGATCCTCCGCAGGCAACACCTCGGCTGGCACTCCGTGGCTTGCCTCACCCGCCACAACATCCCAGCAATGGTAGACCACGCCCGAAGGTGTCCCTTCCGATCAAAACAGAAGCCGTCCAGGTTTCTCCAAATGGACCCTTGCGTGAAATCGTTGTATCACTCCAAAAGTTTGCACTCGGTACAACCCTGCAGAACGAGTGAGTCTTTCGCCACCCACTTTTATCTTTGCTCAGCGGTTCACTTGCAACATTTTCTTAGTGCATCGTCATACGTTGACGCGGACGGGACGTTGAATGCCCAGCTGGAGGTCAAGTTACAGAAGACTTCGTACTTAACTGACGGGAACTGCATCATCTGTTAAACTACCGCGCCCTGCATTAGGTATATGTTTCTGTTTGAATGAGATCTCACGTCCCCAGAGTCAGTTATTATTGTCGTGCTGAAACCGTCTTGCAGCAGTATGTAATTATATGCATGGACTTTGTGAATACTCGGATGCTTTTGGAGGTTAGGGTTTCACTTGTGGGTTCGACGAGCGTTTTACAGTACAGTATCTGATCGATTTGTTATTAGTCTGCTACACTCGCATGTTCTATCGTATCCTCGTCGCATCTTACACAGACCGCCTAACAAGCCTCCTTTTTGACCCCAAGGGGCCAACTCTTAAGGTCACCTCAGAGATAAAGGTCGGAAATAATCCATCTTGGCTCACCGCGCACTCCGACGATCCTACTCTCGTCTTCACGGGTCTGGAGGTGCCCGACGGCATCATAATTGCGCTCAAGTTCGACAAAGACGGAAATGGCGCCATAGTTGGCCAAATACCCAGCGGGGGCGATGATCCCGCATCTTTACTCGCAACCACGGATGCACTTCTTGTCGGAAACGTGCGCAGGAACCGCCAGTGCCTCCCATCCTAATGCTGATCAGCTGTACAATATTTCCGCCTTCTAGTTCACGAATGGAACCGTCCTATCCGCTCCGGTGTCCGCCTCGCCTCCTTACTTCTTGGAGCATCCCAAGTCGTCGGTGCTGCAGCTCAAAGGCACGGGCCCAAGCTGCCGCGTCAAGAGTGCTCGCACCCGCACCAGATCATATCCATCCCCGGACGCGCCGATTTTCTGATTCCCGATCTTGGTGCCGACAAGACATGGCGCATCGTGCGGGACGCAGAGGGTAAGCTCACCGTGAAGGGCGAAGTGGTGCATCCCCCAGGCAGCGGGCCGCGGCACGCAGTCTTCCATGGTTCGTCTCTCGTTCGTTTGATTGGTTGTGGTTTTGATTATGTGCCGATCGCAGAGGACATCCTGTACACATTGAACGAAATCACGAGCACACTCAACGCACACCACCTCCCGCCACTCCCAGCTACGCCAACCCTTCTCAGCACAACGTCGACCCTCCTGCGTCCGCCCGGAGAACCGCTCGGCAATCCCTACGCCGGCGAGCTGCTGATCGCGCCCGCGGTCACTGGCGACGGCCCGCCGTTCCTATACGCGTCGAACCGGAACCATCCGGGCCCAGGGGGCGACACGCTTGCCATCCTCTCGCTTGAGAATCCCGAGGCGCCCGAGTTGGTAGCGGAGGTGAGTACCAGCCTGAAACACCTACGCGGCGCCGCGATCTTTGGTGAAGATGGCCGTTGGGTCTTTCTTGGGGGTACGTGGGGCGGCGGTGTCAAAGTATATGAACGGGTCGACGGAGGACGCGCATTGCGAGAGGTCGCGAGTCTGCCAGAAATCGAGAAACCTACTGCCTTTTTGTGCCTACGAGAGGTTGTGGATACTGCGGCTTTCTGATTTACTACAGAAAGCGGAGATATCTTGTTCGGGACCAGAGATAGTAGTTCGCCACAACCGGTGTACAGAGGAAGATTGGCTGGTTCAACGGGAAGATGGGAAGGACATCGGAGCGATGGCAGGGTATGTGGCCTGGGTGAGCCAACTACCTCTCCTCCCTAAGGAGAGGCTGTTCTTGTCAAGAAGCATGCAGAGCCAACAAATTATTTGACGGGAACGATAATAGTTTCAAATTGACCAAGGATTTAGCGAAAGACATCTCAAAGACATACTCTATCGCAAGACAGACATCTATATTTACGTGCACACCGTGACGCCTCTTTAAGCGACTTGCGCTCGTTCTCTCAATAAGTCAGTATGTTTGTGATTCTGTTTTTCTGAGAACTGCCATCCCCCATGAATTCTTCCATGGCCTATCAATTGTCAGTTTGGTGAATCCTAGCACTACGCCTTTATGACCACGAACCTCATTGACGCTTAGATACTTCTCTACGAATTCTTCACCGAGAACCTCAGAAATGGTCGCGTCCTTCCTTGTAACATCTCTTGCTGCTCTGAGATCAGATGGAAGGCACCCGACAATTCCTCTCTTCGTACGCTCTTCAGCGCTTAAATGAACCGCGGCTCCGTCTACTGCCTCTATATTCAGCTCTAAGCCTTTCTCCACCCCGATCAGACCGAGTCCAAGGACAGCGGCAAGAGCGATGTGCGGATTCGCAGTCCCATCGATGGTGCGCACTTCGAAATGATGCGAGCCTGGTGGGCCTGTAAGCCGTACGGCAGCTTCCTTGTTGTCCTCTCCCCAGCAAGCGTAAGTCCCACATGACCATATATCATCTACGACGCGATCGTATGATGCTGCCGTAGGCAACATGAATGCGGCGCTAGATGGAAGATTCTCGAGAAGAGACTGCAGGAAGGATCTTTCCAGAGGTGTCATCGCTGTGTCCTTATTGGTATTTGGATTTGCCGGCGGTGGGTTTGCAGGAGGCTGGGTCGTGGGGTGGATAGATACGTGGCAGTGAGCCCCAGTTCCAACTGTGATAGAAGAATTCGACGATTTGATCCAGGGGATGAGAGGCGTTACTCACATGTATCCAAGTAAACTCGGGGAGCGAATGTGGCACGTAACCCGTGCTTTGCAGCGATGTTGACAATTGTCTCACGAGTGAACACGACAGCATCTGCTGCTTCCAAAGGCGTCAGAGGGCCTGTTACTACTTCGTACTACCCAGATATCAGCCACACTCCAATCATGACGCGGAATTCTCTCACCTGCCCTGGAGCACCCTCGGAGTGGTACATCAGGAGCTCGATTTCGCCGATTTGGAGGGCATCGGCGATCTCTTCAAGACACTTTGCCTCAACAGAACCTGATGGAACTGCACAGGATGCTGACCAAGGTGCGTCGTTTATAGCCTCGATAGGGTTGGTCGATTTGAGTAGGATAAATTCCGTTTCGAACCCTACGAGAAACTCTGCACCTAGTGCGTAACCCTTGCTAAAACAAGTCTTTCGCTTAATTTATCAGCGAGGTCGACACAGGAGAAACGCACTTAACGATGCCCCTGAGAAGGCCCCGAGGGCAAAGAGGCACTCCGAATGCATCCTTTCCCACTTGTTTCTGAATGGGTGACTTCTCCTCGAACCAGCCCATCAGGCTTGCATGACCTGGGGCATAGCCGCAAAGGCGGAGAGAGCTCAAGTCAACCGTATACAGATATTCGCCGGTGCTCGAGAACCCAGGCGCCATATGTCCTCCGACGATTCCAAGAACGGGCGTCGCAAGCGCCACTCCCGGGCGTGAAGCTCCCAAGAGTTCAGAGAAAGCCGCAAAGGGTATGATGCGGTTGCGGGTAATATTGGTGTAGTCGACCCATTGTAAACGGATATAACAGATACGGTGATCGGCCAACCTGCGAAGTACACGAGGGACATCGCCCCTCCCAAGAGTTGGGAGTTTGACTGACGCGGGGAGATATTTCAGGCCGTATGCGACCTCTGGTGTTGACAGGGGGGCCATAGAAATCCTTGTGCCTGTGGATAACTATGGAAGGCCCTTATAACCTCAGACTGCGGACTTGAAGGACTCGGAGCAACGTCCTTGATCCGATGAATTCAGTTGATGGCTTCATGGTCTCAAGTGAGGAATAAGCGAAGTTGAAGTCATGACGGTGGAAGGTCAACGATGGAAAATGAAATGGGGAGACCTGCGTGAGAATGATAACAGTCCGAATAGGTATCATAGATTGGTGGACGTTGTATTGCAAACCCGTATAACTTTGCGGTCCTTGCAACCACCTGGCCCTGGCAGAAGTGATCACCATGGCCCGGGTCGGCAAACTCTGACGGGTCAGTACGGGTCAGTTCCCGTGGCGGCACGGCTACCGGCGATACACGTCTCTCAATGTACGTCTCTCACTGAATCGAAGATATTTTCTTCCAAAGAACAGATGTCCATCCATTCTCCGACTCGGAGGCAGCGACTCTCTTGGAGGTGCCACCCCCGGGCCATACCCTTACCCCCCATTCCTCCAACTCATGGAGGAAATTTGCAAGAGCGAGTCGCACTTGACTATTTATGAGGCAGCCAAGCTCTAACTGAAATTTAAATTTTCCGCTCCTGTGGCCTCTGTATGTCTCTATATGCAGGGCGCATGCTCGGACTGGACAGCAATAACGATGCAGCCACTTCCGTCGAAGAGTCAAATCAGTACTTCTGCGAAGCAGGGGCCGCGCAGCATCGCCATACAACCTCTTTAACCTTAGATAATAGCTCTCACTCGCACCAGCGCACCATGTTAACTTGCCTGCGGGGAATAATAGGTCATGCATGCCTTTTCATCACGCCACTTCTTCCTCGTTGTCAGAAGTTCTTATTTTGCACTCACATTCCTTAAGGGTTGGCAGAATGGCCGGAACTAGGTTGCAGCGCTTGTCAATGGTTCCATGTTGTCGGCTGCTCCTGCTGCAGAGGATGACACGGCAACTCTTTCTGCTGCTGGTTCCTTCTTGGCGCTTTTACAACCTCCGCACAGGCGACCCCATGGTCTACCACGTCACAATACAAACGTTAGGGTCCGCATGGCGAAATAGCAGCGCCGGCAAGGCATCGTCGCGACCGCAGACGTGAGTGATTCGCACGTAGGTCTGGACCGTAATTCTCATTCACATCCAAGCACGGATGTGCAATGCATCACTGCAGATAGTGCACGAGACTTTCCTGACATCGCCTTCATCTAGTAGTCTTGCCGGGGCTAATCCCTGAGTTTCTCTCAAATCCCACCATCGCGCACGCACTATGCACCATAACCTGATCATGGGACCCAGCTGAGGCGGCTCCTGGTATCTGTAACTCGGTGTTGGTGAAGCCATGCGAACGAGTGTAGGTGGATGAAGATTTTTTATCATAATATCAACCCATCTGCGCTGCGCACAAATGGCGAAATCCACTTCTTTACCTCTTCCTTTTTTCTGGTCGCCTGCACAGTTTCCTTTTCGTTTCTAGCTTCTCCACGCACGAGGATGAGCGACCACAGTACGTCCAACGGCTCACTGCCTCGGAATTTCGTATGATGAAAGGCATTTATACTTTACTGTGTTAAACGACACAGACCTCTCAGGTTATTTAACAACAAAGTGACACTTCTGTATACCGTGGCGCCTCTTTTGCGCGACCTGAGCCTGTCCTCTCAATAAGTCAGTATATTCTTGATTTTGTTTTGCTCAGTATTGCCAGTCTCCATGTAATTTTCCATGGCCTGTCAATCGTTAGTATGCTAGCACCACTACCTTGTGATCACGAACCTCATTGACACTCAGATACTTCTCAACGAATTCTTCACCGAGAACGTTATAAATGGTCGTGTTCTTCCTTGTGGCATCTCTTGCTGCGTTAAGAGTACGTTGAATGCGCCCGACAATTCCTCTCTTCGTACGTTCTTCAGCGCCCAAAAGTTCTGCGGGTCCGTCGTTTGCCTCTACCTTCAGCTCTAAGCCTTTCTCCACCCCGATCAGACCCAATCCAAGGACAGTTGCAAGAACAACATGTGGATTCGCAGTCCCATCGACTGTGCGCACCTCGAAATGATGCGAGCCTGGTGGGCCAGCAAGTCGTACGGCAGCTTCCTTGTTGTCCTCTCCCCAGCAAGCGTACGTTCCACATGACCAGATATCATCCCGGACGCGATCATAGGATGCTGCCGTAGGCAACGTAAACGCGGTGCTAGAAGGAAGATTCTCAAGAAGAGATTGCAGGAACGATCGTTCTAGTGGCGTTAAGGTTGTGTCTTTATTGGTATTTGGATTTGCCGGCGGTGGGTTTGCGGAGGGTTGGGCCGTGGGATGGATTGATACGTGGGTGTGCGCCCCACTCCCACCTGGGATAGAACGGTTCGATGATCTGATCCAGGGGACGAGATACGCCTTACTTACATGAATCCGCATAAACCCGGGGAGCGAATGTAGCACGTAATTCGTATTTTGCAGCGATGTTGACAATTGTCTCACGAGTGAACGCGACAGCATCGGCTGCCTCTAAGGGCGTCAGAGGGCCTGTTACTATTTCGTACTACCCAGATATCAGCCACACTCCAATCATGACGCGAAATTCTCTCACCTGCCCTGGAGCTGCCTCGGAGTGGTACATCAGGAGCTCGATTTCGCCGATTTGGAGGGCATCGGCGATCTCTTCAAGACACTTTGCCTCAACAGAACCCGATGGAAATGCACAAGATGCCGACCAAGGGGCGTCGTTAACAGCCTCGATAGGGTTGGTCGATTTGAGTAGGATAAACTCCGTCTCGAAGCCTACAAGAAACTCTACACCCAAAGCACGTCCCTTGCTAAAGACAAAGTCGTTCTGTCACATCGTCAACGGTGTTCACACACGAGTAACGCACTTTACGATGCCCCTAAGAATGCCCCGAGGACAGAGAGGCACTCCCAAGGCGTTCTTCCCGACTTGTTTCTGGATGGGCAACTTCTCCTCGAACCAGCCCATCAGGCTTGCATGACCTGGGGCATAGCCGCAAAGGCGGAGAGAGCTCAAATCAGGGGTGTAGAGATATTCACCGTTGCCCGAGAACCCAGGGGCACACAAAAATCCAGTGACTCCAAGGACGACCTTCGAAAGCGCTACTCCCGGGCGTGAAGCTCCCAAGAGTTCAGAGAAAGCCGCAAGGGGTATGATGCGGTTGCGGGAAGTATTGGTTAAGTCGACCCATTGTAAACGGATATAACGGATACCGTGATCAGTTAGCCTGCGAAGAACACGAGGGACGTCGTCTCTCCCAAGAGTTGGGAGTCTAACCGACGCGGGGAGGTATTTCAGGCCAAATGCGACCTCTGGTGTGGACGTGGGAGCCATAGTGAAGACCCTTGCACCTGTGGGATACCTTTGGGAGGCCCTTATAACCCCATGCTGTGGACTTAAGGAGCACGTTTGATTAATGCAGTCAGCTTGCGCACCCAGTAAAATATGATAACTTCCATGATTAATAACTTCCATGGATGGCCTAATGGTCACAGGATGATCAAACGCAAGCAATGAAGCCGTGATTAAAGTTCGGAGGTTTTATTGTCGAAGGAATATCCATGAGAGTCCAAGAGTAGGTCACATAAACTAAGGATGGAAGCAAAATAAAGCGAAAAGGGGACCCTTTGGGGAAAACCTGCGTAAGAGTGATAGCCCCAACCGATATCGAACTTGAAGATGGGTAGTGTGTTACAGTGGGGCGCGAAAGTGATGCCAACGGCATTCTGTAGGACGACTCGAATGCAGGCAAACGTCGATGCACTAGCTGTGGCATTGGTTGGCGGCGGTGTCTTGTTGCACACATCGTCATCTAGTCTCGGGTTAGTTGATTCCGCGCATGCAACCGCTGGGTCGACACCCCCGTCGGCGAGGCAGGAAACGATGCGGCGTGGTCAAACGTGGTTACACATTCGTTCCGAAGCCCTGGCAGGTCCATGAAGCGCCGCTGGTGGGGGTGCTGCTGCAAGGATTTAGAATGTGCACGTACTGGGGGAAGTGACACTCCGGTACGGCAACGTCCTGTTCCTCAGGCCTCAGCTGCAAAAGATTTGGGTGGTGGCGTGTGAGAACACTTGGCGGTGATGTGCAAGATGGCGTTGGGCGTAGCCGTAAAATTAGACAAACAAGAGGCGCTGGAATGCAAAATATAATAGACTCCGAACCGAACAGTGTCTAATATGTTCACCCAGGCATCGACGGTCCCATAACTAGATAGCTTTGTGTTCACCAACAAAGATCGTGGGGACTCCAGAAGTTCAGATCGATCAGAAAAAAATATGGCATCAAGTCGAGGTTACTGATGGAACCTTCGACTTCTCGGCGGTTGGTTTCCCCTGTGTTTGGGACGAAAAAACCAAGATATGAAGCTATGAAGGCTTGTAGACTTAGAAGCACATAACTCACAAGGTGGTGTGGTTTATGACCATTTCGATTGCTGCTCTCGTAATAGTCAGAGAGCTGGTAGATTACAGTTAGAGCGATAAATGTAAAGAGCGGTTGACTGTCTTCTGAGACTGTCGTGAAGAATGGCTTCTATTCGGGCCATTCAAATTTTAGCAGTACACGATTGAGCCTAATGGTCACTGGGCCGAGAACCACCCGAGGGTCAGACTCTCTCAACCACGGACACCCAGCCGAGGAATCACGCATTAATATGCACTTGCGAGTGCACGCGTTGATGTTGGAACTTTACAATAAGTTAAGCATTGTGGACGAGAAGAACAGAGCCCGAGTTGCGATTATTGGTGGAGATTGGGTCACGCCGACGGCGCAACCCCACTCTTCTTTCTAATTACCACATCGCCGTAACTCTGGCGACATCTCTATCCGGGCGCGATCACCAGCCAGGATTGCCCAAGATTGCGACATCGCAGACAGGCTCCAATAAGAAGCATGCATCTACCACAGCTGCCAGCATGAGCCGTGCACGTCGAGCCGCAATCGCAACAGCGAATAAGAACAGCCGCCAAGGGGCCAACTTGAAGCCACGGAAGAAGCTTTCACGCCAGCAGGCCACCCAAACCAGGGACCTTCTCGATGCCGAATTCCGTGACTTGCACGTCAAGGTAAGTACCTGTTTTCATCCGCTCCGGCTTCTGGTGCAGTGTCAGGCGTCGGGTGCTGATGTGAGCATCTCTGCCTCGTTCTTCTTCCCTCAGACATTTATTCACAGCACGCATGATACATAAGTTAATTTCTTTAAGGGGCAGAACTGGGGCAGAACGTAATGGAGTAATCCGCCTGGGATGTCGAGGGACACTTGAAAAGTGACTTGCCATCCGACCCATCAAAAACATACACGAATGTATCTGGGCAATGAGATTCTAATATACCAGTTTATCGTTAATAGGGTACGTGAGGGAGCTAGAAGGAACTCACTGAAATAAGAATAATACTGAACGCCTGAGGACGGACAGCTTTGGGCGCTTTCGTATTTTCCTGTACAACAATTTGGGTCATTGTTCGGGTCGGGCGCGAGGCCTGCAGCGCAGGCACTATTGCACCCAGTGGGAAATCCAGCCGGTTGGTAAGGTTCTTGGAGTTGAATGGGGCCTTACAAGAGTCAGCAGTAAGGTTGAGCGATAAGTCATGAAAAGCGCATCGGAGAACTGACAGTTCACGCCAAGGTCAACACTACACTCAGAGACGCTGCAGTTTGCATTATTGTTGATGCGCATAGGTATATTGAAGCCGTTAATGAGCGAAACTGCCAAAGGAGATATCAAAAAATGCTGAAGCAATGTACACCTTGAGCACAGACTATCGTAACGATCAGGTACACTGTCATCCGTGCTCAGTGTAAATTCAGCAACGGTAACTGGAGATTGTCCCTAAAATAGGTTAGTTTGTCATGACGAGTTAGTGAGCCACTTTAATTGGCTTACTGGTCCGATGCAGAACAGTCCACCAGGGCAACCTCCATCAAGACAAGAACCTGGGCCAGGATTGCTGGTAAAATTGCAATCACGACGACCCTTTGGATGCGATGCTGTTAACTTAGTAGCCAACCGACAACAAATGAGGCTGGGGTAGATACCCAAATACGGGCAGCGCTCCAGTCGTTAAGCACGCCGAAAGAAACGGAAGAAGAGGGGGAGGCAACCCAACTTTTACAGAGTCAGCAGGGGTGAAGCCGACGATTGAAGAGACTTAGATTGTAATCGCACCCTGTTGGATAATTAGGAGCCGTGTCTGAATCCGTGTAAAGCTGGTTCGTTGTGAGCTCCGTGAAATACACTATTCCATAGCAGATACCCACAGCAGGCCTGGAAAAATCGTGGGTAAAACTGGCGTAGTTCAGGCGTAAAGGCAGAGACGGACCATATGGTATATGGGCAGTTGTTAGTGACGGTGAAGGTGCGTCCCATCGTCGTAGTGAAGAACGAACTAGCAGAAAGTAGGAGAGGGATGTAAAACTTCATGATTGGAGGTAGCAAGGAGTGCCAGAACATAGGCAGCATTTAAAGTGTCCCTCGTCGCTCCATTTGGCCGATCAGAGCACTATGCACATATCGCTTGAAAGTGGGTCGTCCCGTCCACCATGAACCCGAAGCGTCCATTGCAAGGTTTACGATTAACGGAAACAAAAAGAGGGTTTGAAAAAGGCAAAGTAATATTGAGTGGGAGATTTAGTGTAGCATCGGGATGGGCCTGCGGGCTAGCATCGCAACAAGAAGTGTCAGTAACGAAACTTGAAGCCCGCGGCGAACCTACAGTATCCAAGGGCCCGAGTGAATCTGAGCCTGTGACTAAGATCAGCTGGCATTTCACGGAGAAAGTCAGACAATTCTGACAGATTTGAGGAGACGATAGCGGTTCCATGGCCATAGTCACGGTGCAATTGAACTCAAATACATTAGGTCTGCAACTCCGTTGAAGCTGAAACGCTGATGTATCAGTGATGTCTTTGACATGCTGCCATATCTGGACCGAACCACCGATACTACAAAGGAACGACCCTAAGAAAAATCATCGCAGAATGGGGTTGGCACGAAGGGGAATGTTGTGAGAGGCACAGTCACAGTCACTAGCATGATGATAGAGGTACATCGTCTGAGTAACAAGCATGTGGTATCCGAGTAGTACACTCACCGTGACGCTCAGCTCTCCCTTGTAAGTCACAGTACTGGTTTTGATTCGGGATCCCACTATCTGAGCTGAGCTCAGCCACGTCGATGCATCACTAGCTGGCGGAAGAATCTGGCAAATATTCGGTCAGCACGTCGAGAGATTATTTCCCGATCACTACGTCACCTCCTTCGATTACTGCGTGGCAGCCGCGTTGAGTCTGTATTCGTCGCCGCCGCCGCGGTTATTACAGTAACCCGTGGTGGACGCCTCAACGCTTCGACTTCCCAGTTGCGTATGTAACAATTGACGGAACCATCTACTTTCTAGCGACACGCGCTCTCATTGCCACTTGGCGAGTAATCCGAGTCGGTAAAGCCACAAGAAGCGCTTTAATAGCTGGCCCATTTTCTGGCTCCAGCCCAGCGCTACGCACTTTGAAATCGCGTCGCTCTGCATCGTCGGACTGACTGGGAGTTTGTGGCCGTTCTTATCCTTCGCCTAAGTAACTTGAACAGAGAGAACACATAGGCAGTGAAGACGAAGAGTGAAGCGTCAACTAAATGAAACACAGGACAGATCCGCTAGCCCGCAGGTCGTCTCGGAGTGTTCCAGAGGAATCAGTCGGGGTTGAATTTTGCCGGATCCAGATAGAGATCGGTCCTATCTGCAACAAAACAGGTCCTAGTGTACCATGTTGTAACCAGTACTGAACATATGACGTGGGCCCGTCAGCGCGTCAGCGGCAAATACAGGTTAAAGTCTTCGTTTGACGCAAAAGTCACGCAATCGGAGTCTCCGATTGACGCATGGAGTACACCCTGACAAGATGATATCGATGTGCACCTTTGGCAACCTCCTGCCTTCGGCGTTCGGTTCGATTCAGACTCTCCACCACCTCCAGAAGCTGTTCACGCACGACACTGCTGTTCCATACAAACCACAGCCTTTTCACGAAATCCATGTATTCGCACCGAAGTTCTGATTCCCGATCTTGGTGCCAACAGGACATAGCGCGTCGCGCGGGGCGCAGATGGCGAGCTCAGCGTGAAGGGCGAAGTAGTGTAACCCCCAGGCAGCGGGCCGCGGCATGTAGTCTTCCACGGCTCGTCTTCTCGTTGAAACCAGTTGTAGTTTTGCTTAGGTGCCTCACACGACGCACAGAGGGCACCCTGTATACACTGAACGAACTCACGAGTACACTCACCGCCCATCACCTGCCGCCACTCCCAGCTACGCCAAACCTTTTCCGCACAACATCGACCGTCTGGCGTCCGCCCAAAGAACCGCTTGGCGAACTCCTCGCCGGCAAGCTGCTGCTTGCGCCCGCAGTCACCGACGGTGAACCGTCGTTCCTATATGCGTGGAACCGGAACGACCCGAGCCCAGCGGGGGGCACGCCAACCATCTTCTCGCTTGAGAAGCCCGAGGCGCCTGAGTTGGTAGCACCGACCTTAAACACCTACGGGGCACCGAGATCATAGGTGAAGACGGCTGTTGGGTCGTGCTGGGTGGCACGCAGGGTGGCGGTGTTAAAGTATGTGACCGTGTTGATAGGGGGCACTGCGAGAGGCCGCGAGTCTGCCAGTGGTCGAGCAACCTACTGCCTTTTTGTGGTTGCGCGAGCATCTTGCGGCTTCCGGATTTGCTGCCGAACCCGGAAATATCTCGTTCGGGGTCAGAGATAATACTTCGCCACAACCGGAGTACAGAAGGACGTTGGAGCGGGGGCAGGGTATTCGATGGAAGCAGTGTATGGTGTTGGCGTTGGACCGACCCAGACTGAGGTCACATGATCTGAAATCGTGTCTACGGCACACCGGCGACGACACTCCTAATCACTCCCAATTGTGGCTTGGGCGAGCCAACTACCTCTCCTCCCTAAGGAGAGGTCGTTCTCGTCAAGAAGCATACAATTATTTGACGGAAACGATAATAGCTTCAAATTGACGAGGGAATTAGGGGAAGACATCTATATTTATATGCACACCGTGACGCCTCTTTAGGCGACTTGCGCTCGTTCAGAGAGAACGAGTCTTCTCTTAATAAGTCAGTATGTTTGTGAGTCTGTTTCGCTCAGAACTGCCACTATCCATGAATTCTTCCATGGCCTATCAATTGTCAGTTTGGTGAATCCTAGCACTACGCCTTTGTGATCACGAACCTCATTGACGCTTAGATACTTCTCTACAAATTCTTCGCCGAGAACCTCAGAAATGGTCGCGTTCTTCCTTGCGACATCTCTTGCTGCTCTAAGATCAGATGGAAGGCGCCCGACAATTCCCCTCTTCGTACGCTCTTCAGCGCTTAAATGAACTGCGGCTCCGTCTACTGCCTCTATCTTCAGCTCTAAGCCTTTCTCCACCCCGATCAGACCGAGTCCAAGGACAGCGGCAAGAGCTATATGT
The DNA here is from genome assembly GCA_015025155.1 of Lactarius quietus. NCBI lineage: Eukaryota > Fungi > Basidiomycota > Agaricomycetes > Russulales > Russulaceae > Lactarius > Lactarius quietus. The sequence goes on along the minus strand of WITN01000145.1, from coordinate 28,721 downwards.
GGATTCGCAGTCCCATCGATGGTACGCACTTCGAAATGGTGCGAGCCTGGCGGGCCTGTAAGCCGTACGGCAGCTCCCCTATTGTCCTCTCCCCAGTAAGCGTACGTTCCACATGACCGGATGCCGTCTTGGACGCGATCGTATGATGCTGCCGTAGGTAGCATGAATGCGGCGCTAGATGGAAGATTCTCGAGAAGAGACTGCAGGAACGATCTTTCTAGAGGCGTCATCGCTGTGTCCTTATTGGTATTTGGATTTGCCGACGGTGGGTTTGCAGGAGGCTGGGCCGTGGGATGGATAGATATGTGGCAGTGAGCCCCAGTTCCAACTGTGATAGAAAAATTCGACGATTTGATCAGGGGATGAAGAGGCCTTACTTACACGTGTCCAAATAAACTCGGGGAGCGAATGTGGCACGTAACCCGTACTTTGCGGCGATATTGACAATTGTCTCACGAGTGAACACGACAGCATCTGCTGCTTCCAAAGGCGGCAGAGGACCTGTTACTACTTCGTACTGCCAGTCCGGATTCATATCAGTGGCATTCCATTGTGACGGGGAATTCTCTCACCTGGCCTGGAGCTGTCTCTGAGTGATACATCAGGAGCTCGATTTCGCCGGTTTGGAGGCATCGGCGATCTCTTCAAGACACTTTGCCTCAACAGAACCCGATGGAATCGCACAGGATGCTGACAAAGGGGCGTCGTTTACAGCCTCGATAGGGTGGGTCGATTTGAGTAGGATAAATTCCGTCTCGAATCCTGCGAGAAACTCTACACCTAGTGCGTAACCCTTGCTAAAAACAAAGTCATTCTGTCACATCGTCAATGGTGTTCACACACGAGTAACGTACTTTATGATGCTCCTGAGAAGGCTCCGAGGGCAAAGAGGCACTCCGAAGGCATCCTTTCCCACTTGCTTCTGGATGGGTGCCTTCTCCTCGAACCAGCCCATCAGGCTTACATGACCTGGGGCATAGCCGCAAAGACGGAGAGAGCTCAAGTCAACGGTATACAGATACTCGCCGATACCCGAGAACCCAGGCGCCATATGACCTCCGATCGTTCCAAGGACGGGCTTTGAAAGTGTTATTCCCGGGCGTGGAGCTCCCAAGAGTTCAGAGAAAGCCACAAGGGGTATGATACGGTTGCGGGTAATATTGCTGTAGTCGACCCATTGTAAACGGATATAACGGATACGGTGATCGGCCAACGTGCGAAGAACACGAGGGACATCGCCTCTCCCGAGAGTCGGGAGTTTGACTGATGCGGGGAGGTATTTTAGGCCAAATGCTACCTCTGGTGTGGACGTGGGAGCCATAATAAAGACCTTTGCATCCGTAGAATAACTTTCGAAGGCCCTTATAACCACAGACTGCGGACTTAAGGAATTTGTTCCCTTGATCAATGTAGTCAACATGCGCACCTCGCAAAATATGATGGCTTCCATGGATGGGTTAATGGTGACAGGATGATGAAACGCAAGTGGGGAAGTTGTGTTGAATGTTCTGAGATTCAACTAACAAGGTCATATCCATGAGAGTCCTAGTGTAGGTCACGTAAACTAAGGATGGAAACAAAACAAAGTGGAGACCTGGGGGGCCTACGTAAGAACGATAGCTCCAACAGATATCGTAGATGGGTACTATTATGTAGCACCATGAGCACGTTGTTATAGTGGAGCGCTCGGAAGTGGTGTTAGCGGCATTCTGTAGGACGGCTCGACTGCGGTGCACCAGCTTTTGCAGCTGTGTCATGTTGGTAGCGCTGTCTTGGTCGTCATCTAGTGTCGGCTTAGTGTTGATTCTGCGCATGCAAACACTGGGTCGACACCCCCGTCGGTGATGCAGGAAACGACGCGGCGTGGTCAAACGTGGTTGCACATTCGTTCCGAGTCCCTGGCAGGTCCATGAAGCGCCGCTTGTGGGGGTGCTGCTACGGGGGGAGTGACACCCCGGTACGACACGATTTGGGTGGTGGAAGACTTGAGATGGAGGTTAGTGTTCGGTTCCGAGTCTATTACTGTATAATATTTTCCATTCCAGCGCCTCTTGGGCGTCAATTTTACGGGTACACTCAATGCCATCTTACACAAGGCGTCGTCCCACAACTACAGTAGATAGCTTTGTGTTCACTACAGTAACAGAGATCGCGGGGATTTTATATCGATCAGAAAAGATAGGGCTCCGAGTCAAGGTTATTTGAAGGGACTCTGGCGTTAACAGGGCTGCCATAAAATCCTCGCACCTGAGGGTAAATTTGAAAGGCCCTTATATTCCCAGACTGCGGGCTTTGAGGGCAACTTCTTTGATCAATCAAGTCAGCATGCGCACCACGATAATAGGTCCAACTTTCAAAACCCAGGTGCTGCGAGGAACGAACGACACATGGTGCGTGACGCACATGCGTCGGTACTGTATTATTGAATCTCACTACTGAATCTTACCTGCCGACATGTCATGAAATCATGCATCATGTCACTCAAGCGCATTTTCTTCGACCTCTATGAGCTTGTATGGAATCTGACACGGAGTAAGGCAATACTGTACCCTTGTCACGGTGATAACGCCACGTTGATGAGTGAAGTCTAATTGCAATGGCCTGAATAGTCCAGACAGATGTCATCGATTGGAGCACGGACTAACTTTGCAACTGTTATAATGCGGTCGAAATGACAACATGTAAGTTCAAAAGTGGAGTGTTTAATGAAATTCGTTCGTGTACGCTGAGACTGCAGCTCAAGCTACTGTAGGCCGTCGCCAGATCCAGTTTCACGCCAAAAACGCCGAGCCCATGTCCTACCTTAAAGATTTTTTCCCGTGGCAGCGGGACCACCAGTTCAAAAGTTATGCTCGGCAGAACCACGAGGCCAGAATAAACCGTAGCTCAGCAGTTTGTGCGTGAAGTTCTTGCTTTCCCATTCGGATAGAAAATCGTCGAGCCTACCCAGTCGTGATTCGCGAGTATGTGCTCCAGATTCGGATGCCCCTCGTCGCACTTTCCTCGGGCATCCAGCTCCGGTGTGTCCCAGATCCCCCTTCAGGTGATTGAATACAGTGAGTAAGAAATTCCACTTCTCTCTTGACATTGTCAATGAAAACGGGGACAGCGGCCGGGAGTTGAAATTTTTAGTTATGCAGACGTGAGTGGCTTGTTCGCGACGATGAAGCGCAAGAATGCTGTCATTGAGTACAGACAAACATTTGAACTAGTGCAAGCATGGACTCGTAGACGGAGATCTAGAGCGCGCCGCATATATCAGAAGCATTGTTCGATGCTGCTTTTGACTCAACTGATTAAATGCACCCGCCCTTCTCGGTGTTTGTGTAAGAGAAGACAGTGCACTGACATTTTAACCTGCAATCAAGTTGAGGTCGGAGCGACAGAGGGGCCGGGGATGGGTAGACACAAAGCCCTGAGACGAAAGAAGTACTGTATTCAAAGACGCGCTAAGCGACGCCACGGCTCCCCTCCACCCGGACTTGCCGTGGGCAAAGGACATTCGGTAGAGATTCGGTACTGTAAACCATCCGCATTAAACCCAATGCTCCACTAGAGTACGTGCGGCGCCACGCTCTACCAACGCCCACGCACACGGGGACGCGACATATCGCCCGCATCAACTATGACGGGAGGAAAACTACCCGTACAGCGACTCGATGCTCTCTCTCTCTGCTCGCTCGACTTTCCGACTCACCCGAGTCAAACCTAAATGCAGCCCGATTCCAGAGTAGGACCCAGGGCCTCGCGCGTCCCATCACAGCAGGCGGTGCACGAAGGCGGTACAGGAGACGAAACCTCTGGCACCTCGCGCCTCGTGCAGTCGATCATCCTTTGTCTTTGTCAAATAAAACACCTCAAAAGGGAGATAGTCAAGGCACTTACGATGAGCCAACCAATGACCCGAAGAAACCTGTAATGAAGCCTTAAACAGTCGAAATCATTTACCGGTGCGCATCACCCATACAGTATATGGATAAGTTATGGTAACCGGTAAGGAACATCGTCCGAGTTCCTCCATCCTGCTGCATTCTGTGGAACATTATGACGTCCTCTCCAGATCTGCAACCGCTCCGTCACCGATCATCTGAACCTCAGGAAATTCCTCTCAAAAAGGTGACCAGGCATCATCGCAACTCCGGCCCTCAATCCCAGATGATTCCTCAACGACTCGTGTCCAGCATGAAGCACTTATCAAGGGCCTCACTGCCATTACTGTAGCGGTGAGTCTTGTTGGCATTGCCTTGATCACCTGACTGATCAGAATCATCCGTCCTCAGGCTGAGGGAGTTTTCGTTGCGTCTATTCAGTCGCAGGTCATGAGCACAACTCTGAGTGCAAATCCATAACCAAAGCCTTTCGCTCAATCAACACTTTTGCCTTGCTGGCCTTATTCTCGATCTCCTGTGCTGTTTACATTTCTAACGACGCGTTGGCTCGAGCGGTTGGCAGAACAGGAGAAGGACCTGTTTGAGACGGTGCTCTCATATCACAAGTCTCATCACATCCCACCCCATGCGTCTATGGAAGACTGGTGTATTATATCTGGCTGAGCAGGTCACTCTATGTGGGAGTCCCATTACCTTTGCTAATATTAGTTCTTGGGATCACGTGCATGATGCATGATGGTTGACATCTGCACTCATGCATGGACGCAACATCCGACTAATGTTGCGTTCATCGTTACCACGGCCAGTGTTGTGCCCCTGCCATTCGTAGTCGGCGATTTCTCCATTGGGAAATATACGGGAAAACTCATATATCGCCTGAGCGAGATGTAAGGAGCCCGGTAGTGTTGGCATGTTGAAATCCCTGAAATTACTCAGTGGTGGTTTCCATTTCGAAGGCCTGTTCTTCAACTGTAGCGCCTGCGCTACAACGTCGGTTATGCGTTTAATTGTTTCAATTTTACCACTTCTCTCATTGATACATACCAATTCTTGTGCTTCCATCACTTACTACGCGCTCATCTTCCGCCTTAGGCTCTGACTCGGAGGTTCGCGATGGAGATGACAATCAACTTAGTAAATAATATAACACTTAAATACACTCTTTCATAGACTCCCTTCGCGACGCGCGTTGACTCTCTCGCAATACTCCTCGTGTACCTGGCGGAAGAGCACGAGCAGATCCGTGGGTCCATAACTTTGGGCGGGCTTCTTTTGCGAGCGGTCACGAGAAGCTGCCACAGCGCGAGCATCCTCGCACCGTTCACCTCCTTCACCATACGCAATCGCAAGAGACAGCGTCTCGTTGCATTCGCGGTACCAATCCCCAGAGACTCCCAGTGCGCCAAGAACATGTTTCTGTGGGTGTGGCCCGGACGGTCAGCACGCAACGGAAGTGGGTGGTTGAAGGCCCTTACGATTTCCACTTTCTTGTAGTGCAGATGATCCGGAGTCGACGCGCCAACCCAGTCGTCCAGCCGCCCCTGCGCGTACCAGTAGATCTTAAGAAGCATCGCGTTGCTCAGGGACATTATTTGCGCGCAGCTTTCCGAGAACTCGTTCCAGCTCGGAGCATCTCGCATGAACGCGTCTTGGAGGAACGAAACGATCTTGTCATGTATACGGCTGGCGCTCTCTGCAGGGTTAGGGGGTAGCTGAAGCCGCGAGCCTACCTTGCGATCAGGGCCGTGGTGCACTTCCTGAGCTCTACTCAACGGACGTGAGCGCACAGAAGACAAGGGTTGATCGGTCTCATAACCCGCGTGATGCAAATGGGACGTAGAAGGACCAAGGTCTTTGCGTAGGGACTTAGAACCCCGATAGGAACCAGGGGGTGAATCCGACATATACCCATCGTCGAACGATGAGATTGAGCGATTCCGCCTGGATTTCCGAGGGCGAGGGTTGTGTTCGATTGGAGTGGCTTGTCTCGACGTCTCAGCCGCGTGCACAAAGTTATTGGCCTCCGGAGAGCCGTATAGTTGTGGCGGCTGTATATGTGTGAGGCTTGCTTCTCGTTTGCGCTTTTTTGCATCGCCAACCCGCTGTACCGATTCCCTTTGGTGAAACGGGGTGGCGAGCGTGCCATCCAGGTCAAGGCCGTTCGAAATTGGCGTAAGTGGCTGCGTCATGGTCGATAATTTGCGAACTAGGCCCGTGCTGCTGATTGGAGTAGGGATCGAGCTAACAGTTGGCGTCGGCGTATGGAGAACCTACGAACAGGAATTGCGTGAGCATACATAGCAAAGATTGTGAATGACCGAGGTTACGAACACTCTCGACGATTATCGGTAAAGTTCTATCCGAGTTAACTTTCAAGTTGCAGACTGGTTCGTCTCTTCGCCCTCTGCAGATATACGTAGGAATGTATGCCGGTACTTGCCACGCATCGTGAGCACCTTCGCAGGACCTAGATGATAATCATCAGAACTCATTCTTCCGCGCATCAAGTTGGGATGACACACCGTCAATACGTGACGGCCCACCTTGTAAGGCAGCGCAAACTTGCTTGGCGTCTGCCCAGAAGTAGCCCTCATCGGCAGCCCTAAGTGGAACGCGAACCTCCGCCAGATCATCGGTCCCGTGGCGTCGATCCTCGATCAGTAAAGTTAACATGCGGGGTTTGGTGCTTGGTGTCACCACGCGACGCGAGTTTTCTACAATGGATGGAGAGGGTTCCGCTCGCGTTGTGCCTGCAGATACGTGATAGTGATACGCGGTTGCTGGCGATGACCCAGGTGATACCCAGGTCTTCGGCGGAGGTGGGCTGAGACTCGGTTCTTTCTCGCAGACTTCATGCACAACTTGTGAATGGAGGCGGAGTGTTCGGGACTGTGGGTAGTAATCTCCTCCGAAATCATAGCTGCTGTTAGGACTTATGCGGGCGGAGGGGGCGGGAGTCACATCATTCACTTCGGTCTTATTCTTCCGCGAGCTTCGAGATTGCGTCGTAGATTCGCGTTCGCGGAGCTCGGCGGTGGGGAACGCGGCTGATGCTGCCGTTTCAGAAGGGCCCGCTGCCCATGTTCTGGATTGATTGCATCGGCTCGCGAGTCGGAACGAGAAGGCTGCGCAGACGGTGGTGCTTTCGCCTTAGCTTTGCCCTTACCGGTGCCGGAACGCCCTTTCGCTTGACGAGGTTGGCTGATGTGTGACGTTGAGGCGTTCTGGGATGGCTGGGCATTGGAGACTGTATCCGGTGGCGGTACAGATGAGGCAGGAGAGGATACGATCATCGGGGACGCCTTCCTACGTTTCGTTGATGCGGGAACTGGAGCTGGTGACGCAGCTGAGACGGGTGAGAACGCAGATTCGGGTGAATTAGCGGCCTCCGCAAGGATATGCAGGCCCGCGTCCGGTGGTAATGGGGGAGCCTTGCTGTTACTACGGGACTCTGACGTAGCCCTGAAGAGTGACTTGTAGGGTCCATGGCCTTGACTGAGGCCCCCGCTGCTCCCAGCGCTGAGTTCCGGCGTGTTCACGTAGCCTCGACGCTGAACATTGATGTCCCATCTGCAGAGACAGTGGAGTGTATGGGTACGCGACGGAAACTCGGCCCACTCTGGGATGAATTGGCCGAAGAGGACGTGTTGGAGTCGACGAACGCAGTCGGTTGGCGGATGAGGTTTGTGGTTGCAGAGGCATTCTGTTGTGTCTCCTCAACTATTATGGGCGAATCGTCACTGACTTCGGTATCGTTGCTGGGAAACCTGTGGTGACGCTATATTGACAATGCCATCCGCGTGGTGAGCACACGACAGGTCACGACATGGAGAATCAATGTACCTTTGGCACCGAGGAAGGGCCCTCATTAATACTAAAGAATAACTTTTCATGAATGTGCCAAGGAAAGAGTTTCGTGTGCAACGTACGAGTCGTCTGAGTCCAAGTGCGGCTTCGCCCTGCCAGTCTCGGGTCGTGCATCATAATCGCTGTCGCTGTCGTAGTTTTGCACCGACGGCATCCTCCGAAGGCGACGTATAGAATGTATGGAGAGCTGTGGGACTCGAGGAGATTGTGGGGTCAGAAGGCCGGGACATCGCGCTATTTGAGGTGAGACAGCGTTTGTGAAAGCCGACGCTACCAATATAGGCGAACAAAGGAGCTTCGAGTGGCCCGCTCGCGGCTCTAAAATCTTTGCAAAACCTTTACAACAAGCACAAGAGCAACTCGCTAAATATTCTCTAAAGTTTTCCCTTCATAATACTACACTTCAATCCGACGTCGCGTATACACGTTTTGCGTTGCCGCAAAAAACGGCGTCGACACTGTCCTGATCTACACCAAGCTCGGCGAATGATTCGCGCGCAATTTCGTACCAATCACTCGCGTTTGAGGATGCATGGGAGTTCAGAGACGGTGAGGAGCCAAAGATAATTCGCTCGAACCCGAACGCTTCAACAGCAGGTCCCACTGGAGACAAACGCGATGAAAGGTTAGCCGATGAAAGGGTGGACAAGGGAGAGAAAGTCAAGCAACTTACAATACATTTTGATTCTGCGCTTCCATTCTTTCTGTTCCTTTGATGCGTTAGGCGCTTCCTGGCTGGGGACTGGCGTTGGTGGCGTGGGTGCGTTCCACGTAGGAGGAACATAAGAGAGGTAGACTCTCGGGAAGAAGGACAGGGTCGCGATATGCGACTGATATGACTGGTACGTCGGGTGGGTGAGCAACTTCACAATAGGAAGCACGAGATCGTGTGGGGGAGGGAGGATGTTGGCTGTGGTCGTCTGAGATCAGTACTCTGTGAGAAGGTAATCTGCCTACGACACTCACAGAGGACAATGTATCCCGCATTGTTAGGTACCTCCGCCGTAGCCTTGGTCAGGAGATCTCCAGTTTCTCCCAGCCCTCCTCACCAGACTCTTGAAGATCGATGTGGATGACGTGGCCAGCCTTTAGCGCCGCCTGGAGAGTGGCAACCGCAGCGTCTGATGTACTGGCGATGAGGCTGTGAAGGCGACGCGAAGCTTGGTCGAAGGGAGGTGGGAATCGTCCCGCTCTCCAAGTCTAACGGTATCGAAGCGGCAAGGATGGTGACGCCAGCTTCGGATGCTTGCATTCGAGCCTGGATAAGGATCAATAATGGGGTAATGGACGTACGGCACCCCATAGGCGTACCCCTCCAGTTCCCCGACATTAGTCTTTATGACGATGGAGCTCACGCGACCGTCAAGGGGACCGGCTGTCTGCTTTTTCCATTCGGGGATCGAATTCCGAACGCAGGCATCGATAACGGAGTCCGGATGGACGGTGCTCGGACTTGGTGGGAGAGGGAAGTTGTCAGACACGCCAGTGTTCGGTGGACTGAAGGCAGATGGAGGTAAGGTAGGGAGAGCTTTGGATTTGGGGCCCTTTCTACGTGCGCCGACACCTGGAGAAGGAGGTAACTTGGGAAGGGTAGCCATGGGAGAAGATATTTTTCAAAGCAGCTTAAAGTAGGCTTGTCGTCGTCGCTCGTTGCACTCCCTAATATTCCCACGATCATCGAATTAGAAACGCCTCCGACCGCTTTACGGATGATGTGATGGAGATGCGATCAAAAATATAAATAAAGTCCATGTCTCTCGTGATCATCATTGACGCCCGTCGAGGAACGGGTCTGGTGTCATTCGTCGTCGCAACCACGTAGGGTGCGCCTTTGGCGAATGTGAACGGATCGATTCATCGATGGCAGACTCAACCCAGGTCCGCGTACGCTCTTGGCTCTGCCAAGATATTTGAGTGTTCGCTTCACCACCAGAATGAACGAGCCCAACGCACCTCGCTTCGACTCTTGCCGAACAGAGATCTGTCTGGAATCACCGCATCCACCTCCTCGAACTGCCTTGGGCTTGGCGCTTCTTTCCATCGCTCGTACAGCCGCCCCGCGTATTGCCGTTCTTCCCTCCTCCCCATTTCTTGACCCTCCTCGAAACCCATTTTCCGTCCTTCGACGAACCCTTCCTCTCGACCTGCATCCCAACCTTCGTTGTGTCCCTCTTCCCAACCGTCCTCCCTCCCATCGTCGTACCGCCTCACCAGCGCCAGCCGGATCCCCTCTTGTCGGCCCTCCTCGTGTGCCTGGAAATCCCTCAACGCCGACTGATATTTCCGCGCCAAGTCCCGCGCTTTCGCCGCCGTCGCCTCCGCCTCCTCCTTCTGCCGCGTGAGACGCTGCATCTCGTTCGTCACGCGGCGCAGCTCGCGCTCCGCCGTCTCCATTTGCATCTGTACGCGTTTGGTCTCTTCCTGTGCGCGCGCAGTGTCCAGTTCGCTGCGGTGCTGTGCCTGTTCCGCCGCGGCGGCCCGGCCTGTCACCTCCCGAGCACGGGCCTCGGCAAGCGTTGCCCGGCTTTCGGCCGCATCCGCCCGACGGGTCTCTGTCTCCAGTCGGTCACGTGTAACTTGGAGCAGCGCCCTGAGGTTGGACGAGTTGCGCTCCTCCTCGACGAGCATGAAGGTCAGTACGGAGTCTGCCCCCGACGGGTGTCGCTCTCGTCCGTCGCGCCGCCCCCGTTCGCGCGACTTGGATTTTGAACCCTGAGTTTTACTCGTTGGGCTTCGTGTGCGGCTCGAGCGTGAACGGGGTGGCCAGGTGACCTCGCATGGCCGTCATGGCGATGATGGAAGGCGGAGGGGTCGAGTAGCGGAGAGGAAAGTGGAGGCAACGAGATGTCTGGGTTTACCGAACGCAATTCCGACAGGTAAGACATTGTGCTCCTTTGTGGAGGAAGACAAAATCAGCCACGCGAGTACAACACCCTTAACAACATGTGGCACATACTCGTCGTCTGAAGCATCCTCGACTGTCACATTGGGGTGAAGAGGGAGTTCTGCGGGTGCAAGGGGGCTCATGGTATGTAGTATGGCGGGGGGAAGGACAATAGTGCGACGTGGCGGTGATTGAGTTAAATGCTATCAATAACGAGACGTATCGCCTCTCGCAGTTTCACAGGAGCCCGTTCTCGACGTCAGGGATCCAAGGATCCAGATGCCGCGGTCAGGTAATACCATTAGGCGCTTTCACCAAGCTGATTTAGTAGAATTACCCGTTTCAACGTGTATCACACGTGCTGGTACCTCGGCGGTGTAGCGCATTGGTGCAATGCGAGTTCCGGGGAACGGGTGCCCTGTGCATGGGGCCAAGTGTGGAAGCCAGCACTACGCCTGTTCACTGCATGTATTGCGCCCTTGGAGCATATGAGGAACAGTTGTTCTTCATGATGGATTCATCACGCAGAACGCACGCATGTGGCTGTGTTACGGATGTTGCTGTGCGTTTTGGCACGAGTTGACCAAAAGAAGATGTCTTAGCACCTCATAGGCCTCATTCCTGGCTGACTGGGCCGATGTTGACAGAACCAGCCCGGCATGAGTCGACCCGGCGAAGATCATTGCACCAGACACGAATGTTTACGTTCCACTTACGCCATATCACGATGAGGTCATTCCGGAGGTTGGGTGGGATCCTCTTAGCGAGTTTATCGTACACGGATCATATGCTTCATGATTCAACTCTTTACTCATGACAGCGGACTTACTGGCCGTAGCCGACGAACATAGTCACCGAAATGGCCCACAACTTCATGGCAACAGGGAAGAACGACAACCAACAGCATTCGTTCCCATGAGCGTTGGCTGTCAGATCCAGACTCCAGGTAGAATTACACGACTACCCCAGTACACTGACTCACTCGTCCTCTTCGACGTCACCAAACTCGAACATTCCATACCGGTCACGCTTCGCTCCAGAGACCGCCTCCTGGAGCTTCTTCACCACTTGCGGGTACGAAGAAAGGTATTTGCACCCTTTGCGGTCGACCGAAGCGAGACCTTCGCGGACCAGGTCTACATTGATTGACGCAAGGGGATCTTCTGTCGTCGCCGGATCCGCAGGGTCGATGAGCCGGAGGTGAAGTGTAGACCCTTCTTTGTGGTCGACATTAGCAACCAGCTTACGCCCGTCGCACAGCTGGCGGAAGCGGTCAACTGCGTCTTGGCGGTATTCGCTGTCCTCGCCAACGAGTTTCACAAAGCTGCACGAGTTGAGTAAATAAATAAATATTGTTAAGGAAAGTAACGCACCTAAGACGCGCATCGTGCGCTTGACCGGGTAGTGTGCGGAACTTGGGGTCAAGAGGGCGAATGTTCGTGAAGCCAATCGTGTCTTGGTTGCCGTAGTCGATGAAGGTCACTTCGGCCTCGCGCTTGACAGGCGATGCGCGGCGGATCTTTGCGCGATACCACGCCCCATCCGAGAACTTCGCTGAAACAAGATCGCCGGCTTTGGGCACAAAGCCCGGCGGAGAGGCAGTGACTTTGTGGTGAGTAGAGAAGTCGCGCATAAGTTGTGCTAGTGATGCGATTCCTGTGGCAGGGAGTCAAACTTGGTGGCAGTGAGCAGGGGGCTAAAAGATTACCTTCAGTGTTCAGTATCTGTACCGAGAAGCTGAACCCGTTCTTTTCCCGGACATCGCTGATGATGACATCGATGTATTCTGGTTTTCGCGCACCAGAGTCATCCTCTGCTTCGGCCTCTGCTTCCCTTGCGGCAGTCTCATCAAAGTCAGACCAGATCTACCTTGCCCGTCAGCTACGTGGCAAACGCAACACACTGCAAGCATACATTCCGCCGTGCCTTTTTTGCCTCTTCCTGAGCGATGCGTTAGGAAGATTGCTCTAAAAAAGAATTTTGGAGGCCCACCTCGGCATCGTATAGCTGCTTCGACCAGGGGAGCGAGTCTGCCGAAAATGAATGAACGGTTGCTAGGCCCTCAGAGACGAGTGTGACAGCGGCGTTTTCGTTTTTGTTGAAATACAAAGCGCCAATGAAACCTCCAGACTTGTCTGTCGTCTCGATCTCAATCTCGACGTCCCGTTGCATGTATCGCCGTGTTGCAAACTCTGCAGCTTCAGTCCCATACGGCTCACTTTTCTCGGACGTGCTACGCGCGGTTCGGGGAGCACGAATTCCTATTTACGTAATTAACGGTTGAAGTCGAAAGAAGGATAAAGTACTTTACCACCGAGTACGAGAGTGAGCACTTGGTTATCCTTAGGCAGAAAATTCTGCCAGCCATGACACCTGCTCAGTGTCTACACGAAGAAAAAACGAGGTAACACACTTGAATCGCGACCCCGCAGCGACATAGTCAACCACTGCTGGAATTCTGCCTAACCGTTTGAAGCCATTCAAAAACTGAGCAGCGCGAGTGCTAGCCTCGGATAGATTCAAAGGCGGTCTCGGCGCTGGTTGGTCCTTCCCGGAATGAATGCCCCGTCCCTCCGCAGAAGCACTAGGAGGACAACATGTGAGCTTAGCCAGTCAGAGTTTACGGGCGTTTTACGAACGTCTGTTCAGCAGCCATTAGCTTGTCATAATCGGGCGAACGGTCTTCGTCATCGCGTCTGTGCCTAACCACGCTGGCAAGTCCTTTCTCAATCAATTGCTCGGCGATGTTCCTGCAGGACGTGTCAGGAAAGGACCCAGGGAACCAAGATTACTATCAAACCCACACATTCTGATTTCCAAAGCGGATGGTAGCAGATTCACGCTCATCGTACTCGCCTTCGCGTGGGCGGATGAAGTCGACATGCACCCTGACATGCTTACCGATCAACTTTTTCCGGAGAAATTCACGAGCTTCTTGAGCATAGTACGCCTGTTTGGGGTCTGACAACCTGCCCGTCGCGTAGTGAGAACGTAGGTCACAAGTCGGAATTGGAGAAATGAATGCACTTGGGTCCACGCGTTGAGCTCAGCTGTACTCTCCGCTCTTTCCCATCCTTCGCGGCAATCGAAATCTGATCTCCTGACCATACACGTACAACGGTGCCATCGAACGACCGTGCCGTCCCATTAGGTGCCTCGGATAATGATCGTTCGATGGTTGATGGCGTCGCGGCATTTGCGTGCAAGCAAAGGCGCTTTTGCTTAGCAGCGCGGTCCGCGGCACGTAAGTTCTCCGAGCCACCATAGGGTGCTAACATGCCCGAGTGCCATTCTACGAAATGCGCGAGACCGGCACCAAGCAGGAACTCGGCAATATTGCCCGCGGGGTGCAGAACTGGCGGTCTATGTAAACCTAAAGATATGAGCTAGCGAGAGCAAGGAACCGACCAATGCCAATAAATATGCTCGCAGGCGCCGGTGCAGTGCTGCCGTTGGATTGAAATGGAGTCGCAGTCGCGGTGGGAAGCGAAAGGAGTTGCACTTTCACTGCGCGTTGAAGCAGACGTGACTCGGTGAAGTATTTCGCCTAGAGAAATATTAGTTGTCGTGCATGAGAAGCGGTGAATGTGGCTTACTTCGTCTGCCCATTGTTCGGACGTTTCTCCCTGTTTCGAAGCGGCACGTGGACTGCGTGCTCCTGCAAGCGTGACATTGACGAATTGATGTTCGCCCTCGGGCATCAGGAGCCGAACTCGGAGCGTGGTTGCATCACGAACCGACTCGACGATAGCTAAAAATTTGAGTAACCTTAATTTGGTAGGGGAAGTTGAACTACCTACCATCGAGTTGTTTTCCTTTCCATTCACTGATGAATCCTTGCGAATCTAAGGGCATGTTGTGTACGACCTGCCGCGCCTAAGAAGAAACGAGGATAAGTGCCGCTCTCCGATTCAATGAGCCAGCTCACCTTGGGTCCATGGGGGTTCCATTGGCCACGACCAGCAGACTTTGCCTCTGATTCGAGGCCTTTTCGTCGAAGGTCGTCCTCGGTTAGTTCGCGCTTTGATTCTTTCACTTTAGCCCAGCCATTTAGTAGTAATTCGTTGGTAATGTCAACACCGTTGACCTCTCCGTTGCCAAGATCACGGGGCATATCTCCCTCTCCAGATGGAAGCTGGTGTGAAGATGTAAACGCGATTTCCTTGTTAACGGTCATAGCGCGTAGGAATTCGCGTGCTTCATACGCCCAGTCCTTGCAGAGCAACAACGATGAACTAAACCACACAACAGAGACAACGATTACCTACTTCATCCTCTCTAGATGCGTTTCCAAGCCTTGGTGACGAGACATCCGCGAGATGAAGAATCCTTTGGAGATCGGTCAACGCGACGAACACGTACTGAGTGCGAGGGCTCACCTTTCCTTAGGTAGCTGTCCCTGGGGGCCAGGGCGGCCACGGAGAACAAGGGAGTCCCCCGAGATGACACCTATTGAAAAGAATTTTTTTTCAAATAAGCTCGAGGAGAAGCACTATTTATACCAACTGACTTTTCACGATCTATCACCAGGGACATTGTCATCAGAACGCGATGAGACAACGAAATAAAAGAAAAACCCACAGCTTTCATGGACATTTTCGATGATATTGAAACCGTTGAGAGAGATAGCCTGGGGATAAGAAATGTGCTCACACGCAACTTGAACGTAGACGCTCACTGGCACACGAACTAAACGTGTTGGTGAAGTCCCGGGCCGTGACCTCAACCCGCCCGGACCGTGCCCAGCTAGAGCGAGCCAACTTGGAACGAACTGTCTCGTGTACAATGCCATTTTATCAGGTCTTATGTATCGCCGCCCACAACCCCGAATATGTATGTTTATATAAAACATTTCCAAGAACCCTCTAATGCCTTCATATTCACAGCGACAAATTAAAGGCCTCGTTCGCCTAGCTGCTACTCACATTCTCGGCAATGGCGGTGTCGTTCGCGGGATCCAGTACTGGGGTACCGAGACACTCCCCCAACGCATGCGTTCACACGGAACCAATCACGATCACGGAGAGTACGTTCTGTCATCCTATCTGTGTCTTTCGAAAACGAAATGCAATCTCTACCAGCTACTGGACAATGCATTTCGACGCGTCGCCTGAAAAGCAAAAAAGTCTGAGTAAGCTTCTCCGAAAGGACCCACGCGTTGTCCGTGCCACGGTGCTGAAGATGGGAGAGCGTATCGAGGACGTTGCGTGGAAGCAGCCAAAAACTATCATCCCCGCTCGAGATGTATCCACTGTCCCATACTGAGCCACCGTCATCCATGTTTGCGCATTTATTTCATAATTTTCGCGTTCTCATTACTTCGCGTTCATTCGTTCGACCCACGCAACCACATCGTACAAGTCGTTGACGACCTTCAATCCCTTGATGGTCCTAAGATCTACCTCACCATTTTCCCGCTCGTGGTCTCCTTCTGGTCCCGTCCTCCGCAAAAGCAGCGAATGAAGCCCTGCGTTTTCTGCTCCAAGATAATCGCTGTATCGGCAATCCGATGAACACGGAAGTCGTGCACAGAAACTGCGCGGCTCACCTTTTGAGATCATCGCCGACATGTAAGGTCTTCACTTGGGTGACACGTCCGCGCGCACACGCAGCCAGAAAAATGGATATCGACGGCTTTTCCACGCGTTCTGTTTCGCTTATGAGCACAGGTGAAAGGTACTCCGCTACTCCGAGGTCCTCGAGAACAAGCACTGCGAAAGTTATAAATACCCAGTCGCACGACGTCAGATGGCAACGCACCCATCCGCGCATCCGCATTGGTAATGAGACCTGTCCGTACGCCCATAGCACGAAATGTACGAACTGTCGCGTATCAGCATGGCCACACCAGCAAACTAGGATGAGCTCACGCGTCTCAAGGGTGTCGTCAAAAAGACGGTATCCTTCGCATGAGCTAAATCGCTTCATGAGGGCCGGCACTATTGAACCAATATGTTTTTCAACCACTCCGGCGTCAGCGCCAGCACCTGTGGCCGTGCGGAAAATGACATCTCTCCACCACCTCTCCGCACCCGCATGATAAGATGGCTTTTCTGCCTGGAGCTGTTGCAGTGCTGCCGTGCCATTGCTTAGTGCTTCGCAGTGACTATGCGAAAGAGAAAGAAGAGCACACCGAGCTTGAACGAGCGAGAGATCGCGTCTGGCGGGAGCGTACCAAGAAAAGGGCGGAATACTTCAGAGTATTGGATGTGGATAGGTTTGCGTGGGGCAATGAGGGTGTGCAGCGCGTCGAAGGTAACAAACCGAATCATCCCGGCAACATCGCGGGCCGTAAGTTGGCCTAATACAGCAGGCTACATCGACGTCAATGACTGACAACATCACATTCGAGACTGCAGTTTCTCAAGAAGAAACTCGTCTTCGTCAACTGCACCCTGCAACCGAGGACATTCCCAGCTGCATGAGCGTCTTCGATGATTTCCTCTCGTGTAACAGTATGCTTCCTTTTTCTTATCATCCTTTCTTCCCGGGCTTGTTCACACAGGTTGGGGCCAGTTCTGGGAACTCAGCTTAAATCGATTTACCGCTTCGGCGAGATGGCGCACTGTTCGTCCAAATGGAACGAGTTCAAGTTTTGTCTGAGCATCAAGGGATTGCACCCAGAACAACGACGCGACGCGTGGATTAGGCATCGTGCAGAGTGGTGGGCAAGACGCAGACTAGGTACGAGCAGCGAGAACGTGTGGGAGAGAAGAGTGTACGTGTTTTCGCACCGTCAGCTCTCGTAGATGCGACTCAGTGAACGCGGATGAGACAGACAACCGTTGAAGGACTATCCACCATCAGTACCCTTACAAGCCGCAACGGGGCCACTTGTCGATTAATCTCAATAGCGACGGGTGGGGCATTCTATTGCGATTAACAGGTTCCCCGTCATCCCGTCCTTGAAACCCGGTTCTAGCTAGTTACGCTACACGTGGAACAACATGCATGGCACCCGTGATATCCCCAATTGAAACGAAGTACCATTTAGCATTTATTGATTTAATGGAAGCGTCCCATTTAGCTCCTCTTCGCGCATCATCCAGTGATCCACTCTAACCCGATAGTGTGCTGCTGGCAACCTGAATATCGCCTGATGACGCAGGTGACTACTCTCAGCTCTTTACGATGTCTTAACAAGGGAGGAATTTTCCGACTCTCCACCAGCCGCGGAATGAAGAAGTCGAAGCGGCTGTAGAATTTTCAAGTCGAGCTAAAATTTCGGAATCGTTCGAAACCGTTCTTTGAATGGTATGGTGCCACGTGAATTAACGGGAATTTCCAAGGGACTTCTAGAATGCCAGCACCTGAAAACCCGGACGCCTTGTTCCCCCGACGTGACGAGTTCTTGGATTCTGTACAGGCACGATTTGTTCTGGATTGGTCTTAACCTCTCGCGCTTTGTCTCCCTGAAAAATAGTGCTTAAGCTTTCTGCCTCACCACCCACTTTGCTTTCCCGCCGCGTCCGTTGGGGCTCATCACAGCCGATCCCGTTATGGCTGGCCCAAATGAGCCACTGCCTCGACTAACCGACATTGTGACCACAGATTCAATATCGCTACCACCCCAATCCTGCCCAATTCCGTGACTTTATCATATCAGGACTTGCCCGAGTCATGCAAGAACCAACGACGTCCAGAAGCCTGCCACTTGTCGTGTTGATCGTGTACACTCTACATATTAGACTTACAGTAATCATCCCTCAACTTCAAGAACACCCTCTGCATGACGACAACTGGCCTTCAGTTCGCTATAGGGTGGCATGGCCCGTGTTGCTGTCATCTACCTATGGTTCAGACTAATATCATGGTTATCGTTCCCGCTTGCACCTGCAGCTTGGTGAGGCAATTTCAACACTGTTAGCTCTATGTGACTTTCCCGGTGCTGGGCTCCGTCAGTCATGGTGTTTGAAGGCTTGTAGGCGTGTGATCAAATGGGGTGTGCAAAGATTAGATAAGTGAGTTGGGTACCACCTATAACCCCAGATCCCCTGTAGTAACTGACTCAGCTGCCTTCGAAATTCCTCGAACACATTCGATCAGAGCAATAAAGTTGACAGCGTAGTTTCCTTTCACAGCGATTCGTGAAGTCCAAAGTCATAGCCGTACGCATGCAGCGGTGAGGTCCCCTTTATGTGGAGCACATGAAATTCGGTTGTGCCAACGCTCTCGTACTGTCGGAGATACAAATGCAACTACATTTAGTTCATCCCAGCACCTTCGGATTAATTTGTGACTTAAGGGTTTTCCTTTGCACCCTCGCGGCGTGCCCCTTCTTTCAAGATTTTCCACGAGAAAACCCATTCCTGCTTCTTGAAATGATTCCTTGCGAGGCGTAGGGTGCTCTTAGAATAGCTCGACCCCCTTCAACTGTTTGGACAAAACAAGAAAGTCAGGTAACCCCGCCACGTCATGCAAGGACACCCACACGAAGGGAAAGTGTCTAATCACCTAGTCTTCAACTGTTCTGAATCCTACGAGTCGTCCTCAATTGGTCGCAGGTCATTTGACTTGTTCCAGCTTCTGTGAACGAAGAACAAGGCACTCGTTACCTAACATTCATATGGTATCTCCAGCAGATTTTGTGCGACATCACTGACTGTAGCATCACTCACTAGTGGCGTTCACAAACATCACGCGTCAGGCATCATCGATGCATCATCCATCAAGTGCCGTGAGGCAGTCAGTGACAGCAAGGAGAAGGTTACTAGCCTTGTTCGCCGCGCGCCTCGCTTCCACGGACGTTGCAGCTAAAAAAACGATGGCCGTGTCGGCCAACTCCCAGATTCGACACGCTCACTTTACGCACCTGTAAACCCGCCACGGAAGGATCATCGCATCTCTTTTAAATAAGTAAGCAGCTGTGTCTATCTTCTGAAATTCCTTTCCCATACGCGTCGTATTCTCGAAGGATATTAGCGGCGGAAGAGACTCACGAACTCGATAGTGGTTGTCTGGCTCTCAAAGCCCTCGTACGTACGATTATGGATTTTGGGGGACAGCGCTTCATTCGTGTTTGATCCGAACAGTGGACTTGAAGTCTTTCTCGGCGCCTGCGGCTTCACGCTGACGTACATCGAGGAAGGTCGATTAGCAAGGTTTGAATCGCTCAAGGACTACAAGAAAATATCTTTGGCCCGTTCAGGTCTCTTCCTGCGTGACGCATATCGTCGCTGGTAGGACTCTACGGCCGCTCACCATCCGTCTCGTCCCCCGCGGCCTCAGACTACAAAAGCTCCTGGTGGCAGTCTCGCCTTGAAAGGGATCTCTTTCAGTCCTCCAGCCTTTCTCGTCATCCGTCATGTGGGGACTGCTTCAGGTCTTGGCGATTTGTTCTATAGCGCTAGCATCCCCCTCTCAGCGTGCCAACCACGTCATTCACGAGCGACGCACTGCCGAACCCATTGGATGGGCGAAGTATCACAGGGCGGACGCAGATGATATCATTCCCCTGCGTATTGGGATGAAGCAGCAGAACATTCACATGCTCGAAGACCTTCTGATGGATGTCGCACATCCAGATTCGCCAACATATGGCCAACACTGGACTCCCGAAAAAGTCATCGACTTCTTCGCACCGGGCGAGTCAACCATACGCTCGATTCGAACGTGGCTCAGTGCTTCTGGAATTGCTGAGGACAAACTCCGACTTTCTCCCAACAAGGGGTGGATCGAATTGAACGTGACAGTGGCTTTGGCCGAGCTGTTGCTGGATACGGAGTACCATATTTATGAGCACCCGTCGGGCGCAAAGAAAATTGGTACGCCGCCGCTCCGAAGCTACCGGTACTTGCGAGCTGGCTAACCGGTTCATTGTCACCGAGGCTGTCTTTCTTACTCTGTACCTGAACATATCAGTGATCACGTCGAAATCATCAAGCCCACAGTGCACTTCAGCCACCATATTCCGCAAGACCCAGGACGCCTCCCCAAAAGATTCAACCCTGGTCAGCCATTCAGCACCCAAGGCCCGAAGACAAATGGCGCGACGGTTGACGCCGCGTTGTCACTGGATAATTGCGATGAGTTTATCACCCCGGCCTGCATACGTACCCTTTACAATTTCTATTATACACCAATCGCGACGGCGAATAACTCCTATGGAATTGGTGAGCCCTTTAGCTGGATCATTTAATGCTCCCCGCTGAACTGTCCCTCAGTTGAATATACGCCACAATCGTACCTTGGTTCTGATCTTGATCTGTTCTTCCAGTGCGGATATTCTTTCCGGCGCTAGGCAAATGATAATAATAATTGTTTAGGAATTTTTCGTTAACACAAGTTGGGCAAAGACCCATACTCGTCTCTATCGATGGAGGCAAGTCCCACTTTACTTATGTTCCAACGCGACTGATACCTGACAGGTGTCGTCCAAAACACTACTCAGAATTTCAGCATCAACGGAGAGAGTGACTTGGATCTAGAATATGCTATGGTGTTGACTAATCCACAGCCAATCACTCTGCTGCAGACTGGTGACGGAGTGCAGAGTTAGCGATATTTTCTTGTGAGACCAACGTCATTAATGATCATCAGGTGCTAGCTTTGATAATTGGCTGGATGCTGTCGATGGGATCTACTGTACGTTCGAGGGAGGAGATGATCCAGACGAGGTCGGTGCAACCTAATGTTGTCTGAGTAGACCCCTGATTCACCTATGTATAGGACGGAGTCTATCCTGACCCTCTGCCTGGAGGCTTTAATGGTTTGTCAAGGCTTTTGGCATTTCTAGATCAATCTAACGTTCGACTTTAGGATCCGAATCTTGTGGCATAACTAAGCCACCTTTCGTTGTCTCTGTCTCTTACGGACAGGACGAGGGTGACCCAGGAATCACCTATGCATTCGCAAACCGCCAGTGCAACGAGTACGCAAAGCTCGGATTATTGGGGACAACCGTTCTTTACTGCTCAGGAGATAGCGGGGTCTCAGGTTTCCGTGGCCAATGCCAGAACTCAAGTGGTGAGCGCGTTCAGTGAACAACCGGACACGAGGGCACGGCTTACATCTGCAGGCTTGGATGATAGCAGCTTCGGCGCACTCAGGTTCAATCCTGCATTCCCTGCATCGTGCCCATATGTAATTTCTGTCGGAGCCACGCAAATCAATTCCGGCTCAACCGTAAATGATTCGGAAAGCGCGTCCGACCGGTACATATACAGTGGAGGAGGATTTAGTGACTTCTTCCCGATGCCGTCATATCAAGCGGCAGCAGTCACCAATTTCTTGAAAAAATATCCTCCGCCATATAGTGCAGCTCAGTTCAACAACTCCGGAGTGGTAACGTTACTATTCTAATTCTGTGGTTTACCATCTCATGAACATTCTCTTCAAAGGCGCGGGGCTTCCCCGATTTGTCTGCTAATGGGTGAGCCGGTTATGATACAATGTACCTGATGTTATATTTTGACCGACTCCTGAAAGAGCGAACTATGTTATTGCCATAGATGGTCAGTTCAAACGTGCGTATGGGACCTCCGCGTCGACGCCCGTGGTCGGATCGATGATTGCTATGATCAATGATGCGCGGCTCGCCGTGGGGAAGGCTCCGGTTGGTGAGTCTCGCAACTATCTCCCAAACTCCACGGATGCAGTGAACTTATTTTCACCCACAGGCTTCATCAATCCCGCAATCTACTCCTCTCAGTTCGCAGATGCATTCAATGATATTACTTCTGGGAACAACCCAGGATGTGGTACGTGTTCTTTCTTCATCGTAAGCGCGTTATACTCAAACGCTTGCCACAAGGGACGGATGGTTTTACTGCGTATGTCTATGCTCCTTTAATCCGTACTTACTCACTGAACATCTATGAAGTGCGAAGGGCTGGGATCCCCTCACCGGTATGTTCCGCTTCTTTGTTTCTCCTTATGAGCAGCAAGTTCCTTATCGTGTCCTCGTGGATGGAAAAGGTGTGGGCACACCTGACTTCCAGAACCTTTTGCCCTTGTTCCTTGGACTCCCCTGAGCAATCAGAGCACTGAGTTCGCTAACTGTTGCGCTGAAATATGACTCGACCCCTTCTCGTTTTCCTTGTCAACTCATATTCTTTTGGCTCGACCTGTACAATAGCATCAGTAAGACGTGAATGTTGTTTTATTTTATTTCCATGTTTTTCCGTTTTTTCCGGGTTCAAGGGATCTGAAAACCCCAGAAAATTAAAACTTGAACCCATCAAATGATTCAAGTAAATATAATTCAAGCTAAATCTGGAAAATATGTTTGAGTTTGAGCAAAAAGTTGTATTACTGTAGCCATCAGTTTTTCTTAGGTTTATGGGTGTTTGCCAAGTTTAATTTGGGGTGGTCGATGATGTGAAAAGCGTAGCTCTCTCTCGCATACCCCTATCTCATGTGGCTAATGTACATATTCGTACAAACAAGTCGCTTACATTATCTCTTGTTTCCCAACACTCCCCCTCATATGATCGCCATTCCCATTTCCTCTATGTGCCTTTTATGTTTTGGTCTCTGTAAAGCTTTTGTCAAAATATCCACAGTTTGTTCTGGATCTTGACAACTTTCAATCTGTATGATTTTCTCTTCATACAAATCACGTATCCAATGCCAACATGTGTTGATATGTTTTGATCGTTTGTGAAATTGTGGATTTCATGCCATGGCTATTGAACCGTCATTATCACCTTTGATAAGTGTTGGTTCTTTTTGTGTTTGTCCTAACTCATCATATAAGTTTCTTAGCCAACACACTTCTCTTCCTGCTTCGGAAAGAGCAACATATTCCGCTTCTGTAGTGGATAGAGCAATGGTCGTTTGTTTCTTTGATCTCCAAGTTATGGCACCACCTCCAGATATAAACACATATCTGGATGTTGATTTGCAATCTTTTGTACTTGCATACAAAGCATCACTAAATCCATAGAAGAGATTGGCACGCAGATGTGGGATTGTTATCTTAGGATCTTTTTGGTAAGTTATACCATAATCCTTTGTTCTGACCAAATATCTGAGTATTCTTTTTAAGGCGGTCGTATGTTGCAATGAGGGATTAGCAGTATATGCTGCTAAACAATTCACTGCATATGTTATGTCGGGTCTTGTAGCGTTTGCTAGAAACTATAGTTCGCCAAGCAATCTAGCAAATGAATTGGAACAATTCCTTCATTCTGATCAGGATTTTGTTCCAATCGTATGTTTGGATCCATTGGCATTGCCACTGGATTTGTGTATTCCATTTTCTCTCTTTTTAGAATGGATTCTATACATTTCTTTTGAGATATTGAGATAGCACCATTTGTTCTTGTTATCTCTATGCCGACGATTTTTGATGGTTCGCCTAAATCTGTTACGTCCCATTCCGAACGTAAATCTTTCTTTGTTCTTTCGTTTAACTCTGGCATTGAGGCGAATAATAATAGATCGTCAACCCATATGGTGATTACCTCAAAATCCTCGTTTTGATGTTGGCGTACATATGCACATGGATCCGAACGTAAGCGATTAAATTTGTGTTTCTTGAGCTTCTGATCAAGCTCAATGTTCCATTCCTGTCCGGCTTGTTTTAGGCCATACAACGTCTTTATAAGTTGGCAAACTCTGCCTGTTTCATTGTCATACCCCTCAGGTTGTCGCATATACACCTTCTCTTTAAGAGTCCCGTTCAAATATGCTCCCTTTACATCCATCTGCTTTATATGCAGATCTTTTATCGTGGCAAGAGCAAGTATCGCTCGTACTGTTTCCAGTCTTACCACAGGAGAAAAAGTTTCTGTATAATCTTGTCTGGGTCTCTGTGCACAACCTTTGACTACTAATCTCCCTTTATATTTCAGGAGATCGCCCTCTTTATTAAACTTCTTTGTAAATACCCATTTGTTTGTTATGGGTATTATCTCTGTTGGTTTACTGACTAATATCCAGGTCCCTTTATCTTGGAGCTGGTCTAGTTCAGTTTTCACCACACGTTCCCATTCGGGCCACTCAGAAGACTCTCGAGCTTCTCTAAGACTTCGAGGTTCGTCGTTTTCAGAGTGTATTATGGCGTTAGTAGCATGGGTACTCGATTGTGCTATCAAATCATTGAATCTTGATCCTTCTTCTTCTGGGAATGGATCATTGAGACTTTGATAGTCGATGCATTTCCCATGAGTTTTTCGTGGTTCGTCTAAGTCTCTTTGTTCATCCTCTGTTGGCTGTTTTCTCTCTAAGCTTATGCTATTTTCACCCTGTAGATTTCTGCTCTCCAGTGGCTGCGTGCTCCCCCTCGACTCCCCCTCTTGTGGAACATTGGGAGCGACCATGATTTCCTCTGGAGGGGTGTCTTTCGTTTGAGGGGTTAGAAAATGAAAGTTCCTTGAGGTGAGTATCTTTCTTGTCTCTGGGTTATAATATTTAATGGCGCGTGGGCCATCTTTGAACCCGACGAAAGTCCGGCAACTGGACTTAGACAACATTTTGTGTAATTCTTTTTGTCCTTGTAAGAGGACCCATACCGGAACTCCAAATTCACGAAGATGTCCTACATGAGGTTTTTCTTTAAACCATAGTTCATAGGGCGTCTTCTCTTCTTCTAGAGCTCTGGTATATCCTCTGTTTCTTATGTAGGCAGCGTGACTAATTACTTGCTCCCATAAGAATTTGGGTACTTTTTGTCCACATATCATTGCTCGCGCAAGTTCCACAAGTGTTTGGTTCATCCTTTCTGCTATACCGTTTTGTGATGGTGAATATGGTGCGGTCATTTGAACTTCTATTCCTTGTTCACTACACCAACCTCTTAGGTTTTGATTTATGAACTCTGTTCCTCAAGCTACACGTACAGCATGTGGAGTTTTCTGGCAAGCTTTTATGTGAGTTAAATAATTTTTGACTTTTGTTGACGCTTCATCCTTTTTCTTTAAGAATTTGACCATTATATATCGTGTGGCATCGTCAACAAAAAGAAGATAATATTGACGTCCATTTATAGACATGATGTTGTATTTTCCCCAGACATCTATATGTGTAAGTTGTCCTGGGTTTCTTTGAGTATGTGAGTCTTTCTTAAAAGGCTCTATGGTTAGTTTTGCTTCTGTACATGTAACACAATCCAGTTTCGTAGAATTTTTGTCTACATTTAAACCGTCAACAAGGTTTTTTTTGTAAAGCGTTTTCATGCTTTTATATGATATGTGTCCTAACCGTTTATGCCAAACTTCCCAGCTTTGTTTGGCTTCCGTACATGCAAATGTATATGTGTTTTTATTTGGTATGTTTTTCTCTTTTATTTTTCTCAGTTTGACATCCATTTTATATATGTAACGTCCCGGGTCATAGCAAGTATCTGACCTAAGCCGATAACTCATGGGACATGGCATAACAGACTATTACGGTACGACGATTGACGATGTACTATACGCTGACTGATGATGTACTATACGCTGACTGATGATGTACTATACGCTGACTGATGATGTACTATACGCTGACTGATGGGTTTGTGATACGCTTACTGATTATACGTGGACGATTACCCAGCCGAGGAGTAGTCTTAGTAGTAGTGGCGGTCTCGCTGACGAAGGCGGACTACCGCGTAGTACTATATAAGGAAGCTATCGACTGTTGTGGTCGATAGCTTGGATTTCTTGTACACTCTCGAATTCAGAAAGCTCTTCTTCTCTCTCTCTCTCTTCGTCCTTTCGGACCGCGTTAGCTGGGAACAAGACTCCGCCTTCGTGCGTTGAGACGATACTCTGCCTTTGTGCTAGAGTCAGCAGATCGCTAAGTCACCGCGTTCACCTTACGTTGCCTAAGTCAGGCTTACGTGTAACACACACGCAACATTAAATCCAAGCTCTTCACAAAACCGAACGCCGTGGCGACTCTCAATACCAAAGACGGTTGGGACTTCGTATCCTACAGAATCGACGCAAGAGAACGAGACGCACCCACTCGATACCTCATAGGACGAGTAAGGTGGCGACACGTACCGGACTCCAGAAGATCCGACGAAAACAATACCGGATATTACGCGGAAGCAGCTACCTCACAAAGGTATCATCCCGTAGTATTCAACAGAGAACGCTGTTGCTGGGTAGAACTCAGGTGGAGTAACACCAACAACTACTTTGAAGCATCACGACCAGCAGCGGACGACCTACACATAAACATACCATTGGTCGACGCACGACCAATTGAACAACAATGTTACGTGCGAGCTGCACGTGAGCCTGACTTAGGCAACGTAAGGTGAACGCGGTGACTCAGCAGCTAGTTAACTCTTGCACAGAGGCAGAGTATCGTCTCAACGCGCGAAGGCGGAGTCTTGCTTCTTTTTAGATCGCAACGCGGCCTTGACAAGGCGAAGGAAGAGAGAGAGAGAGCTTCCTTGATTCGATGTGAGAAGTGTACAAGAACTTCAAGCTGTCGACCACAACAGTCGACAGCTTCCTTATAACGGTAAGTAACACGCCACTACTACTAGTCACAACGTACAACACACGACAAATACTACTATGATCTGTAAGTCGTTTACGAAGAGCATCAGTCACCACTCATCATCGTACAGTAAGTGATCAGTCATCAACCATAGTCTCCGTCATCGTACAGTAAGCAAGCGATCGCCATCATCCATCATCGTACAGTAGGTAGTCATACCGTAATTGTCTTGTTATGCCTTGTCCCCTGGATTATCGGCTTAGGTCAGATACTTGCTATGACCTGGGACGTTACATCACCCCCTTCACAAGGGTGAGCGCCCACGCTCGACCACCCAATTGGTCACCGCTGTCAGTCCTACGTCCGTCTCATGCTCGTCACGCACCCTCTGCAATGCGTGGGCCCGTCCTAGTCGTCGCGCCGAGTGCCTCGATCGGTCCACGTGAACGAACACGTCGTCTTCGAGCCTTTTAATGGCAGCTTCCAACTCCCCGATGACTTCCTGGGACGCGCGGTAGCGTCTCACCTCAGCTTGTAGGGATATATCCCCTAGCCTAACAAGAGCTTCGTCTACCTGGCGCTTTCCCCGGAAGTCAGCGCGGAAGTACTTCAGTTCATCACGGTTGTACTCAGCTGCGGGCCCCATATCCCGACATGGCTCGGCGTGGATATCCCCTCTGTAGATGGGCTCGTATCGCCCCATAGTCCCGAAGACCTCTGGGTTGTCGAGCATGCGCACCCGAACGTACCTGGCCGGCATCCGCCGCCCCTCGTGTTCAATAACCATCGGGACCCAATTCATCCCGTTGTTGAGGGTGAATCCCGTGGGGGTAGGCGATACGGCACGGACAGGGCGCCTCGTCGCATTCGTTCGGCGCGTAGTAGTTGGAGAGGGGATTGGTGTGTTACTGTAGGGTAGGATTCCGCGAGCGGCGTACCCTGCTTCCGCCATCGGTCCGAAGATGACAGCAATCGGCGGTGATCCTCCTTCCTCATCACCGGTTTCTTCGGCAGCTTCATCGTCGACTCTTGTGATGGGTGGTGGTATGAATCGGGGTGCGCAGTGACAGTAGTCTGGAGGATTGTCGCAGCGGGTGCAGACAACCCTGGCTTCGTAGTAGGATTCACCGTCATCGGATGAGTCGTGTGCGACAACCCTGGTTTCGTGGTAGGTGTCGTCATCGGATGACTCGCCGCTGTCGTAACGATCGACAGCGGTAGTGGATGTGGCAGCGGTGGAGGGCTGGAGGATACTTGCCTCATCAGCAACCGTATCCTCGTCCGTCTCTCCTTCGCCGTCTTCTTCACTATCTGGTCCAGCCGCCACGATTGCATTACCTCCCTCATCAGCGTGGTTTTCTCCCTCATCGTCCTCCACTCGTCCGCTTGGGGGTGTGGGAAATCGCCCGCGAGCCTCAGCCAAGTCTTGTTCTTGTTGCTCTCGTTCTTGCTTATCTTGCTCAGCGACGGCTCGTACTCGTTCGACCGCGGAGCAGAAGGGGTCGTCCACATTGTTGGTGGTGTCGTAGGTGGTGAGAGTGTTAACAGAGGGGAGGTCATCGATGTGAGTAAGGGTGTTAATGGGAATGTATGCCATTGGGGTGGAGATTGTTCGTGTCGTCGTTCCTGCTTTTATGTGAATTTCAGCTTGTGGGTTCGATCGTTTGAACTTCCTTATCTCTGTGTCTGCGTGTACATCA
>WITN01001449.1:0-17695 GCA_015025155.1 Lactarius quietus | reverse complement strand
CATGTTGTTGTGTCATCTGTGTAGTTGGCTTACTGATTCCAAGGATCACTGTACTAGGACTTACTCACTACTAGGATAGTTGTACTAGGGTTTATGACTTGTGCTACACTTCTAGCTGTGCTTCAAAGCCAGCGCATACTTGTATATAACCTAGCACCGTAGAAGACAAAGCCCTCAGCTTAGTCTTCTTGACTATCACTCTCAATTGTATTCACCTCTTGTTGCTTCCATCCTTTGCTCTTTACAAGTTGTCTGTCTACTTGAAGTCACCCTTTGATTGGCTGTCTGTTGAGCCTGTCTTCATACAGCCTTAGTTTCTAAGGAGAGGACTAGTGGGATCGCTCTGCATACTCATTAGTCATTCAGTGCCACGTTCTTCAATCTCTGCCTAAGTCAGGCAAGTGTTAGGTGATAATGCAACATATTCCGCAGCTTGGTCTTGTTACCTTCAGCCTTGTTGTATCCAAGTGCCTCTTCCATTCTCTCCTCTGTGGGCACACAGCCCTTGTCATGATCAACACTATCATAAACTCTACTTCTGTCTTCACACATGGAACCAGATCCAAACAGGATCATGAGATGTCCACCTTTATGCTTGAGCCTAGGAGTTGCTAAGTTTCTTGCCACTGTGTCCACCCTTCATTGTCTAAGTCAGACTCACATGCAGCTTGCACATTACATTAAGATCAAGCTCTCTTTCTTCAAACACCATGGCAATGATTACCACAAAAGACAGTTGGGAATTCCAACCATATCAAATTGAATCTAGGGAACATGACACTCCCACTCACTACATAGTAGGGCAAGTCAGGTGGAGGACAGTTCCAGACATCAGAAGATCAGACAAACATAACACCAGATACTACATGGAAGCAGCTACTGCTCAAAGGTATCACCCTGTCATCCTTAACCAAGAACACTGTTGCTGGGTCAAACTCAGGTGGAGCAGTTGAGGCTTATTTG
The DNA here is from genome assembly GCA_015025155.1 of Lactarius quietus. Lineage (NCBI taxonomy): Eukaryota > Fungi > Basidiomycota > Agaricomycetes > Russulales > Russulaceae > Lactarius > Lactarius quietus. Next base: position 16,732 of record WITN01001449.1, on the reverse strand, counting down.
AAGCTGCAAGACCAGCAGGAGATGATCTAAACTGCAATATCCCATTACACAACACATTACCAATTGACCAACAGGGGCAAATCGACAGATAAGAAGATCAAGAACTTACTTCAGAACTACCACAGTCAGAGTTCCAACCATGAACACAGACCCCCGCTGCAACTAGTGACACTAGTGAAAGGCCACAGACAGCATCTGAAGTGTTGGCAAGACCAGAAAGTATAGCAGTGCACTCTCTAGAAGTAGACGTGCTTGCCACATGAAGAGCTGAGTTGAAAATCCCTGAACTACCATTCATGGCAACCCAGACTGAAGTATCCCCACCATGGCTCATCATCAATGAGCACACAGGACACATACAGGAATTGGCACTGGAAGACTTACAGGCAACCCACTGTGCCATGGAACCAGACATCCCAGACAAACCAAGTAACCAAGGAGAACCAGACATGTTCTATGAGTTTAGGCTCCTGAGGAAAGGGAGGACCCCATCAGGAGGAGGACCTCCCAATGGAGGACCACCAGGAGGTGGATGGCCACAACATGCAGCAGCACCAAATGCCCCTCAAGGAGGAGGCAATGACAAATTTATTGGCAACCCACTGCCAACATTCACAGGGTCCCAAGCCCAAGCAGAAGGATTCATCCTCCAGCGGGAAGTATACACTGGAGTCAACACCAATCACCCAGCTATGAGGAACAAATACCAGAAAGCTATGTTGTTCCTAAACTACATTCAGGGAAGCTTGGTTAACACCTGGGTCATGTTGGCTAGCTGCTGGCTCATAAATAAAGTTGCCCAAGGAACCAACCAATTCAATGATAGGCTATGGGAGAATCTACTCCAAGCCTTTAGGAGACAATTTGGTGACATGCTCAGCAAGGAGCATGCACAAGCCCAGCTAGATGCTGGCATTGACATAAAAGATGGGAAGATTGATGACTATATTGCTCTCTTCAAACAATTGGTTTGCCACACTGGATACAGTATCAATGCCGAGCAAACCCTCAAGTACTTCACCAAAGGTCTCCCAAGGGCCCTCTATGAAACCATGTACCAGCACGACAACCCCAGAAACTATGAAGAATGGAGGGCATTGGCACTAAAAAGACAAGAGAAGTGGATCCACATGCAGACAGTCTGAGGCAACCTGGATGCCTTCAAACCAGAATGTGCACAAGGGGGCACTCTAGCTAAGTTACTAGCCCCTCTCCAGAATGATGATTGAATGGACACATCAGCAGATTGAGTATGTGGACACCTTGCAGGAGCTGAGGATGTCCTTAACAATTATGCATGACACGACAACCTACTACCACCATGTGTGCTGCAGGAAGGGTTCCTTCAACAACAACAAGAATTCAAGTCTGACACCAGCCAGGTGCAGTGCTACAACTGCCAGAAGATGGGACACTTCAGCCGTGACTGTAGGCAGCCAAGGTGCCCACATGGAACTCAATCATGATGAGCAGAAACCAAATAGATAAAAGAAGAAAAGCTACAGCATGGCTATGTGGCATAGCCAGCAAAGTAGATGATGTGAAGGATTTGGTCCTGCAATAGTTGATAGGACAGGATTTTGCAAGTGCCTGAACCCAACGGCCTGGGTGAGGGCAATTCATTGTAACTCTGTGTACATTATGTGCTACCAATCTATGCAAGTACCAGTTTTGATTCAAGCAAGTTACAACATGGCTGACATAAAAGCATTGGTGGTGTAACGTCCCGGGTCATAGTAGGTATCTGACCTAACCGATAACCGAGGGGGCGTGATCAAGGGGACACTTACTGTACTATACGGATGGCTGACTGATGACTGACTGACCAATTACTGTACGATGACTGATGGCTGACTGACGATCTACGATACGATGACTGTACACCCGTGGACGATTACCTAGCAGACTAGTAGTAGTGGCGGTCTCGCTGACGAAGGCGGATCGCGCGAATAGGTTATAAGGAAGCTATCGACTGTTGTAGTCGATAGCTTGGATTTCTTGTATCACTCTCGACTTGTTATCCAAAGCCGTGTTCTCTCTCTCTCTCTCATCCTTCGGGGTCGCGATTCGTACAAAGACGATAAAGCAAGAGCTCCGCCTTCGAGCGTTGAGATGATACTCTACCTTCGCGCTAGAGTCAGGAATTCGCTAAGTCACCGCGTTCACCCTTAGTCGCCTAAGTCAGGCTCACGTGCTGCCCGCACGTAACATTAAATCCAAGCTCTACTGAATCGAACGCCGTGGCAACTCTCAATACCAAAGACGGTTGGGACTTCGTCCCCTATCGCATCGACTCAAGGAACGAGACGCACCTACTCGTTACCTCGTTGGACGAGTAAGGTGGCGACATGTACCGGACACAAGAAGATCCGACGAAAACAACACAGGATACTACGCAGAAGCAGCTACTGCACAGCATATCATCCCGTAGTATTCAACAGGGAACGCTGTTGCTGGGTCGAGCTTAGGTGGAGCAACACCAACAACTATTTCGAAGCAACACGACCAGCGGCGACGACTTACACATTAACATACCACTGGTCGACGCACGACCAATCGACAACAAGGGCCTATAGACGGCCAACAGGACACACCCTGATTCGGAGCCACCAAGGACCGAATTTCAACTACGATCAGCAACACCAGCAATATCGAGCCATACTAGCGAGAGATCACCAACTCCACGAAGTGAAATAGTAGAACCCGAGGAAATCGCAGTGCAATCACCAGAGGTAGACGCACTAGCCGCGCAAACAGCTGAGTTACACATCCCGAACCAATCAGAGGGATACCATACAGCTACATGATACTCAAACAGAAGTATCGCCGCCCCGACTCGTCATAAATGAACAAACAGGTCACGTTCAACAACTACAACCAGAAGACATGGAAGCCGCTAACCGAGCTATGGGACCAGACGTCCCGATGCACCGAGCATCCCGAAGGAACAGAAATGTTCTACAGTTTCGGCTCAACCATAACAGGGTACCATCACCCGAAAATAGGCCATTCCCACCTTTGCGACCACGGGATAACAGACCACCAAGTGGAGGAGGAGACCACCAGGTGGAGGAGAGGACCGCCAGGCGGAGGAGGAGGACCGCCAGGCGGAGGAGGAGGACCACCTCTAGGAGGGCCAGCAGTAGCCCACAACGCACAAGGGGGAAAACAAGTTCATTGGAACCCCCCACCTACATTCACAGGAAGCAGATCACAAGCTGAAGCATTCATCCTCCAATGGGAGGTCTACGCAGGAGTCAACGCCAATCATCAGCTATGCTGAACAAATATCAAAAAGCTATGTTGTTTCTCACATACATTCAGGGAAACGCGGTTAACCAATGGGTCATGTCGGCAAGCCGATGGCTCGTCAACGAAGTCGCCACGGGCACCAATCAATTCGACAACAGGCTGTGGGAGAATCTACTCCACGCCTTTCAAAGACAATTCGGCGACGTCCTCAGCAAAGAACGAGCGCAAGCCCAGCTCGACGCTGGTATCCACATGAAGGATGGAAAATCGACGACTACATCGCACAATTCGAACAACTCGTTCGACACGCAGGATACAATATCAACGCGGAACAAACACTCAAATATTTCACCAAGGGACTACCACGCGCACTATACGAGACCATGTACCAACACGATGATCCCCGGAATTATGAAGAATGGAGAGAATCCGCCCTGAAGAGGCAACAAAGTGGATTCACATGCAAACGGTCCGGGGAATCTAGACGCCTTCAAACCAGGGCGAGCCACAGGAGGAGCACTAGCTAAGTTGCTAGCACCACTTCAGAACGACGACCGAATGGACACATCCGCAGATCATGTACGAGGACGACTGGCAGGGGCAGAAGACATCATAGCAAACCATCCCAGGAATGCTAGACCCCCGCAACCCCATTTCCACCCCAGGGGGGTTCATACAAAGACAGTTCAAGCGAGACCACAGCCAAACGCAGTGTTACAACTGCCAGAAGATGGGTCACATTAGCCGCGACTGCAGACAACCAAGAAGGCGCCGAGATATACAGACACGCGCCACCGAAACTGCGACAACAAAGAGGAGAAAGCAGCGGAGTGGCTGCGAGGAGTCGCAGGAGATGACGAAGAAGTAAAAGACCTGGTCCTACAGCAATTGATGGGACAGGATTTTGGAAACGCCTGAACCCGGTGGCCTGGGTGAGGGCAATACGTTGTAACTCTGTGTACATTATGCGCTACCGATCTATGCGAGTACCAGTATCCATTCGTGCAAGTTACAATATGGCCGACATCAAAGCGTTAGTGGACTCAGGAGCCACTGACAATTTTATCCATCCGCAATTTGTCAAAAGGATGGGGTTGGGACAACGGGCGTTAGATAAGCCCAAAAACATCTATAATATCGACGATACCACTAATAAAGCGGGGCAGATCACACACTACCTCACGCTTAACGTGGAAACGGAGGAACTCAAAGAGAAATGCGCTTCCTAATCACTGACATCGGCAAGGAAGACATACTACTAGGATACCCATGGCTCGCAACCTATGAACCACGGTTCAGCTGGCGACACGCCACCATCGACGAGAAACAACTCCCTATAGTACTCCGATCGGTCAACCCAAGTGACAAAAGAGCCGTACTAGCAAGGTTGCTTAACAAGGAAGAAAGCGACACCAAAGTCTCACGAATGTTCACTACCGAAGCAAAAGAACAAATCGTGACAAAGTTAGAAGAACAAGTACGTGGACGACGATCAGCGGTCGAGCTTGCAATAGACGCCAAGCAATATACCAAGAACGTCGAAATACCAAAAGAATACCAACAATTCGCACGAGTATTCAGCGAGGAGGAAGCAAAAAGATTTCCACCAAAACGAAGCTGTGACCACGCGATTGAATTCAAGAAGGGAGCACCAGATGTCATCGACTGCAAAGTATATCCAATGACAAGGATAGAAGACGCAGCGCTAGACGAATTCATTGACGAACAACTAGAAAAGGGATATATTCGTCCCTCAAAGTCCCCGTACGCATCATCCTTCTTTTTTATCAAAAAGAAGGACAGGAAACTACGACCAGTGCAGGACTACCAGAAGATCAATGAGTGGACTATACGAAACCAATACCCACTCCCTCTCATTGATGATCTAACCAGGGATCTTGGAGGGGCTCAGATATTCAGCAAACTCGACGTCCGACAAGGATACAACAACATCAGGATCAAAGAAGGAGATGAACCCAAAGCCGCATTTAAAACACGCCGAGGACTATTCGAGCCGACCGTCATGTACTTCGGCTTATGCAACTCACCGGCAACATTCCAAAGCTTCATGAACGACATCTATCAACCAATAATCGCAAAACACGAAGCAGCCGGAACGACAATCAGGGTATATATGGACGATATTGCCATAGCAACTAAGAGACAACCACTAGCGATCAACAAACACCAAGACGCAGTCCGCGACGTGCTCGCCATAGCGCAGAAAAACGATCTATTTTTCAAACCCAGAAATGTGTCTTCAATGCTCCCAGTATTGATTACCTGGGGGTAATCCTTGAAGAGGGGGTAACACGTATGGACCCTGTCAAAATTTCAGGCGTTCGCGATTGGCAAACACCCACATCAGTAAAGGATGTACGATCATTCCTCGGTTTTTGCAACTTTTATCGGCAGTTTATTAGAGGTTTTGCCAACGTCGCCAAACCACTCAACGAGCTTACACGAAAAGACGAACCATGGCAGTGGGAAACAAGACATCAAGTAGCGTTTGACACGCTTAAACAACGAGTCACCACAGAACCCATACTAGCACACGCGGACCAAACCCAACAATTCGACCTAGAGGTGGACGCATCAGGATTTGCGGTTGGAGCGGTGTTACTGCAGAAGAAACAAGACGGAAAGCGACATCCAGTGGGCTACTACTCGGCGACACTCAACGCCGCCGAACGCAACTACGACATCTATAACCTGGAGTTATTAGCCATCGTAAAGGCGTTACGAAACTGGCGACATTTGTTGGCAGGCTCGCCACATAAAGTACGCATTTTCTCCGACCATCTCAACCTCAAATACTGGCGGGATCCACAGAAGATCAGTAGGCGAATTGCCAGAGAAGTACTCGAACTAGCAGAGTACAACTTCGAGATACACCATGTCAAAGGTGCAGCCAATGGACAAGCGGACGCCCTATCTCGAAGACCCGACTACGATCAAGGAGAAAAAGACAACGAAAGCGTCGTCATATTACCAGACGAAATGTTTGTACGAACAATGATGACCAACCAACAACAAGACGAACAAAGGATACGCAAGTGGGTCGACCCCCACAAACTGACAAAAGCAGACGGGCTCTGGTGGTACCACGGACAACAGCTTGTCTTGACAGGACCAATAGAGGAAATCAGAGAAGTAATTTCCATGCACCATGACCCACCTATTCATGGCCATCCAGGGATCAACCGAACAATGCAATTGGTGGAGCGCCACTATTGGTGGCCAACAATGAAACAAGACATTGCGGAATACGTATGAGGATGTGCTGAATGTCAACGATGCAAGGTCAACACACAAAAGACAAGGGCGCCATTGCAGCCAATATTTCCACAGACCGAGGCACTACCATTCGAGGTGGTAGCAATGGACTTCATCACTAAACTTCCCGTATCAAGGGGATATGACTCGGTACTCACAGTCACAGACCACGACTGCTCCAAGGCAGCCATCTTCATACCATGCAAAGAGGAAATCACAGGAGAAGAAACCGCAGCATTATACGCGAAGCATGTCGTAGCGCGGTTTGGACTACCCTCGAAAATCATCAGCGACAGAGACCCCCGATTCGCGTCAAAGTTTACAAGAGAACTGTGCCGAGTCCTAGGAATACGACAGAACATCTCAACAGCCTACCATCCACAAACGGATGGACAATCGGAACGAACCAACCAATGGCTGGAGCAATACCTCAGGCTTTGGGCTAACGAGAGACAGAATAATTGGGCAGACCATCTGGCGCTAGCGGAGTTTGCACACAACAATTGGGCCAATGAGTCCACACGCGAAACACCGTTCAGGTTACTAATGGGCTATCACCCTATTACTAACTGGACAGATAAGAAATCACCAATACCAAGGGTCGAGAAGCGACTAGAACAATTGAAGGAGATACAGGAGCAGGCACAAAATCACATGCGGCGCGCCCAGCAGTCATGGATCAAGCATCGTGACACCCCCAAATACCAGATAGGAGACAGGGTCTGGCTTGAAGGATGCCACCTACGTACTAACCAACCAACCACGAAGCTTGCGCCTAGGAGACATGGGCCATTTCAGATCGTCCAGGTGATGTCTCCTGTAAATTATCGACTCGAGCTTCCCACGCAGTGGAGCATCCATGATGTCTTCCACACAGACCTCCTGACCCCTTACAAAGAAACAAAGACTCACGGCGTAAACTATCAACGCCCACCACCAGAATTGGTAGGAGACGTGGAAGAATACGAGGTCGAGAAAGTACTAGACTCAAGAAGGTGAGGAAGGGGGCGTAAACTGCAGTACCTAATCAAGTGGAAAGGCTACGCCGACTCGGACAACCAGTGGGTCCCGTGGGACGACGTACATGTGGACGAAGAGATAAGGAAGTACAAACAAGCCAATCCAACTGCCGAGACTCACATAAAAGCAGTCTCGACAAGACCTCTAGTGGACGCATCTTCCAAACCCACCTCTAACATGTCCCATGTCCCACTCACCATCATCAGCCTGGACTTCCCTCACACCAGCGAGCTCACCACATACGACGACAACAACAATGTGGACGACCCATTCTGCTCTGCCGTCGAACACATCAGAGCAGCCGCAGCCCACGACCAAGAAGAACGAGAGCAGCAAGAACGAGACGTGGCCGAGGCTCGCCGGAGATTCCCCACACCCGCAAGCGGAAGAGTGGAGGCAGATGAGGAGGGACTACGGTTTGCTGAAGGAGGTGATGACCTCATGGCGATTGGACCAGGTAACGAAGATGACGCCGCAGGAGAGACGGACGAGGATACAGAGGTTAATGAGGCAAGTGTCCTCCAGCCCTCCACCGCCTTCACGTCCACCACCGCTGTCAATCACTACGACAGCAACGAGTCCTCCGATGGCTCGTACCACGACGCCAACGTTATCTGCACCAGGTGCGATAACCCCCAAGACTACTGCCATTGCGCTCCCATGCGCATTCCCCCTCGAGTCAATAACGAAGAAGAAGAAGGAGACGTTGCCGACGAAACCGTGGATGACGAAGGACGAGCACCGCCGGTTGCTGTCGTCTACGGACTGACTGCGGAGGAAGGGTACACCATGCGAGGCCTACCATCCTACGCTGAAGCACGCGATGCCTCACCCATCCATACGCGCCGAGGCGCCCTGTCCGTACCCTATCGCCTACCCCCAGTGGCTTCGTCCTCAACAACGGGATGAACTGGGTCCCCATGGTTATCGAACACGAGGGGCGTCGCATCCCCGCAAGATATGTGCGGGTACGGATGTGCAACAACCCGGAGGTCTTCGGGACGATGGGGCGTCACACGCCAGTATACCGAGGAGACATACACGCCGAACCATGCCGAGATATGGGGCCCGCAGCTGAGTACACCCGTGAAGAGCTACAGTACCTACGGGCTGACTTCCGGGGACGGCGCCAGGTCGATGAAGCCCTTGCTCGGTTGGGGGACATTTCCCTAGCGGCTGAAGTGAGGCGCTACCGCGCGTCCCAGGAGGTCATCAAGGAGCTTGAGACAGCAATCAAGCGACTTGAGGACGACATTTTCGTCCACGTTGACCGGTCGCGTCACTCAGCAAGGCGGTTGGGCAGGGCTCACACCCTTTTGAGGATACGAGACGAGCACGAGACGGACGTGGGGCTGACCGCAGTGCCCAATTGGGTAGTAGAGCGAGGGCGCTCACCCTTGTGAAGGGGGTGATGTAATGTCCCGGGTCATAGTAGGTATCTGACCTAACCGATAACCGAGGGGGCATGATCAAGGGGACGCTTACTGTACTATACGGATGGCTGACTGATGACTGACTGACCAATTACTGTACGATGACTGATGGCTGACTGACGATCTACGATACGATGACTGTACACCCGTGGACGATTACCTAGCAGACTAGTAGTAGTGGCGGTCTCGCTGACGAAGGCAGATCGCGCGAATAGGTTATAAGGAAGCTATCGACTGTTGTAGTCGATAGCTTGGATTTCTTGTATCACTCTCGACTTGTTATCCAAAGCCGTGTTTACAAAGACGATAAAGCAAGAGCTCCGCCTTCGAGCGTTGAGACGATACTCTGCCTTCGCGCTAGAGTCAGGAATTCGCTAAGTCACCACGTTCACCCCTTAGTCACCTAAGTCAGGCTCACGTGCTGCCCGCACGTAACAGGTGGACTCAGGAACCACTGACAACTTCATCCACCCAAACTTCATCAAATGGATGGGATTAGGACAGTGGGCATTATATAAGCCCCAAAACATCTACAACATTGATGATACCACTAATAAAGTGGGGCAGATAACTCATTACCTAATGCTTAACATGGAAACAGGCAGAACAAAGCATGAAATGTGCTTCCTCATCACAGACATATGAAAGGAAGATGTGTTGCTAGGGTACCCATGGCTTGCCACTTATGAACCAAGGTTTAGCTGGCATCATGCCACTATAGATGAGAAGCAACTCCCTATAGTGTTACAATTGGTTAACCCCAGCAATAGATGAGCAGTGTTAGCACAACTCCTTACTGAAGGAGCCAAAGATGAGCGCGTATCAAGAATGTTCACTACTGAAACAAAAGAGCAGATAGTGACCGAACTTGAAGAACAAGTACAAGGGAGAGGAGCTGCTATGGGCCTTGCAGTTGCCACTGAACAGTACACCAAGAAGGTAGAAGTCCCAAAAGAATATCAACAATTCAAAAAGGTATTCAGTGAAGAAGAATCAAAGTGCTTCCCACCAAGGAGAAGCTGTGACCAGGTGATAGAATTCAAGGTGGGAGCACCAGACTTCATAGACTGCAAAGTATATCCCATGATGGGGGCTGAAAACGCAGCTCTAGACAATTTTATCAATGAACAAGTAGAGAAGGGGTATATCTGTCCCTCAAAGTCCCAGTATGCATCATCCTTCTTTTTGATGAAAAAGAAGGACAGAAAGCCACACCCTGTACAGGACTATAGGAAAATCAATGACTGGACAATATGAAACCAGTACCCACTCCCCCTCATCAACAACCTTATCAGAGACCTTGGTGGAGCTCAGATGTTCACCACACTAGATGTACAACAAGGATACAACAATATCCAGATTAAAAAGGGTGATGAACACAAGGCCACATTTAAAACATGCTGGGGACTTTTCAAGCCCACTGTCATGTATTTCAGACTGTGTAACTCACCAGCTACATTCCAGAGCTTCATGAATGAAATTTACAGACCAACAATTGCCAAACATGAAGCCAAAGGAATGACAATCCAAGTATATATGGATGACATCACCATCACCACCAAATGACAAGATCACATGCTACAAAAACACCAACAAGCCATTGCAGATGTTAGCAGTAGCACAAGAACATGACCTCTATTTCAAGCCAGAGAAATGTGCCCGGTCTAAGCCACAGCGAGGCATGAGCATAGGTGTAGAGCAGAGCCTTAGTGCAAATGAACTAGATGGCATGTGATTATCTTTTCTCTATCTCATGCCGCCATCCTCTATTTCCTCCTCAATTCCTGGTTCAAAGATTTGGTCTATTTTCTTCACCAAAAGAACCAAGAACAGTATGAACACCCAATAGCAGACCTCTCCTACATTTTTCACCATTTAAAAACTTCTGTTCTCCATGCCACACATTGAAGAAGATCTCACCCAGGCTATGTGCCTGAACTTCAACAGTTCTGAATGGGAATTCATCAGGCAATCTGCCATTGCTGCTCACCAAGGGGACCAACCCTTAATGGCAGAGGAAGCTGTACAACATCTAAAAGAAGCCTGGACATGTGAGAATGAGCACCTGGTAGTCACCTGGAATGCACAGCAAGAGCAAGACCAGACAGAGCAGCTTGAACACAACAGATTGGCTTGAGAGGAGGAAGAGGCCCCACATGCTCAGCAGGGCACAGATCCTGAAGTACAGTGCACAGAGGCTGAGAAGAAAAAAGCGAAGGTACATGGTTTTATCCCAGGTTGGGTCCTCCCAAAGTGGCTCAGTCCCAGACCCTCTTTGTATGCCCTTGGAAAGATCAGAAATGTGGAGTACATAGAATTGGACTACTTCACAACAAAAGGATGCAAAGAGGCCACCAATCTATCAGCAATCACATCCTTGCCTTCACCCAGCTTGGAGACTCCCTTTCCATGCAACCCCTCGGCACAGTAAACCGTTGAGGCATATCTGTTACGTGCGAGCAGCACGTGAGCCTGACTTAGGCGACTAAGGGATGAACGCGGTGACTTAGCGAATTCCTAACTCTAGCGCGAAGGCAGAGTATCGTCTCAATGCTCGAAGGCGGAGTTCTTGCTTTGTCGTGAGAGACACGAGTCGCGACCCCGAAGGATGAGAGAGAGAACACGTCTTTAGATAACAAGTTGAGAAAGATACAAGAAATCCAAGCTATCGACTACAACAGTCGATAGCTTCCTTATAACCTATTCGCGCGATCCGCCTTCGTCAGCGAGAATGCCACTACTACTACTCTGCTGGGTAAGCGTCCACGGAGATACAGTAAGCGTATCGTAAGTCCTCAGTCAGCCTTCTGTCATCATACAGGTAACCATCAGTCATCGTACAGTAAGCGGTCAGTCAGCCATCCGTATAGTACAGTAAGTGTCCCCTTGATCACGCCCCCTCGGTTATCGGTTAGGTCAGATACCTACTATGACCCGGGACGTTACAATATCAGAAATGATGAAGACCTCACATGGGAGGAGATGCTCAACGCAAAAAATGTTGTGCTCCATTTCATAAACAAGGCCGGAACCTGGCCAGCACCCCATGTGGAATCCATGGCCACCTTTTATTTCAACCTCAAATTGCACCCAAGAAAGCTGCACATGAATGGGAAGAAAGCCCTCCTGCTATACCAGAGCCATGCCCAGTGCAAGTGGTATGACACCCTCGAGAACAATGAGGGTTTTGACCTCCAGATCATTTAGGACAAACTCCTCCGCTCCTATGCCAAGGAGGTCAACGATGCCATTAGAGAAAGAGATGATGCCATACAAAAAAGGGATGATGCCATGTAAGAGAGTGAATTTGCCTGTATGTCTTCCCTCCTTGAATTTAAGAAAATAACACAAGCTAACTTTGCCTCTCCTTTTCTCCCTACAATGCATACCCCCCACCCCCTCCCACCTTTTGTCGTGCACTGCTTTTGCTTTGCCACTCCCCTTTTTTACTGCCCCTGTGCATGCACGCCAGCGATGACCTGACAATTGCCATTTGCACACATACCCTCAACCATCCTTGTGTGATGCACTGGTGGTGATCCCCCTACATGCCCTTCTGACAAAATCTGCACCCCCTCCCACAGCTGCCCACTCAGAGCTCTGCAATGTGGCAAACACTGTGCTCAAGGGCTGGGGTGTTACGATTGGCTACGTGTGATGCACATATTGACTGTTTCGTCTGAAATTTTGCTACAGCGTTTAGTATCATATAGACTATCATTGGGACCATTTTCGCATTTTGATTCATACTTCCTGTCCCCGCATACCTTCTTGGTCTCATGACCTGTTCTTATCAGTTGTAACCTTCTATCTTGTTTGGCGAAGTTCCATATGACCTCATACTTATACTGGTACTAGTAGTACTAGTGGCAATCCTAGTAATGCAACTACCTGTAGTGGTGTATCTCGATTCATATATAACATGTACCTATAACGAGCTAAGACCTTAGGTCTGAGTTCTTGAATCTCATCGACTTCATACTGTCTCAGACATCAGGCTGCATCCAAGTCCAGTCAACTTGTCAGTTCCAACCTTCTTCTCTACGATGATCGGAGATACTTCGTATCAACTCTGTCGTTTGTATATTCACTACTCTGCCTAGGGTTATTCCCTACACTCTCACATACTGTCGGCACCATATCCATGACCCTCATCAGGGGAGGTTTGGCAGTTGCTTTGAAGGCATCGGCATCAGAATCCCCAGCATAACCGGTACTCCACACTCGCCGCTCAAGTCAAGCCGATATGTCCAGTTGAATGTAACATGGGGCCCTTCCAGGCGCTACTGCATGTGCTCCTGTTCCCTTACCAGGCTGACCCCACAAGAAGGCATCACTGCTCTCACTCCCTACATTGCAACCAGGACTCACCCATAGAATGCATGGAAAGATGCAAACAGGACAGCCCCCATTTTGCCAGGAAAAACAAGCCTGAGGTTTTTCAAGCTGGTGCAGGCCCTAGTGATTGGCAGGGGTAACCCCCAGATATTTTGAGAGCAACCCATACCCGTGCTCTCAAAAACCTGTACCCATGACAAGGGTACAGGTTTTTTGTGGGTATGGGTATGGGTATGTGTGGGTTCTGTGGGTACACAGGGGTTGTGTGGGTATCTGAGTCAAAAACTGTATGGGTATACTAGATAGGTGTCAGGAATGCAGAATGCAGAACAAAGGAGTAAGAAATCATAGTACTGAAGCACTCAGATGGTATCCCAGTTGGTGGGTAGCTCACTTTCCCCACCAACAACCTTGACTCCCAGTGCCTCCTTAATTTCACCAACCTTCACCAACCTGGGCTGACACCAGGCTCTGAGACAAAGAAGGGTACATGTGGACTGGATGGAAAGTCGACTTCAGATGTGAGAAAGGACCAGCCATCCTTGGCTAAAGACATGTTTGACATCAACTGTGGTAGCTAGAAAATCAATAGAATGTCAGTTATTCTGATAACCTTCGCAAGTGATGAGATCACAGAATAGTTTGCGTAGGTATGTGTTACGGTTCGGCGGTATGGGTCAGCGTAAGCGGGATGACGAGTCACTCCCGAATCTTACTCATAATATGTTGTGGCTTACTCATGTATTACTGTAAGATTACCGATGATGACTGATAGTATTAGCGGATGATTACTTAGCAGTAGTAGCAGTGGCTGTATCACTGATGAAGGCGTACAGTCACAGAACGGTTATAAGGCAGCTATCGACTGTTGTGGTCGATAGCTTTACTCTCTTGTATCATCAGCCAATCTAGTCGGGTTCTCTTCTACACCCGCCTCTTGTCAGCTCTCTTAGGAAGGCGCTTTCAAGTGTCCTTGGAACAAGTCACACCTCCATGTGTTGACACGCACTGCTAAGTCACGTTACAGTTGCCATCGCGTGTAGGGCCTAAGTCAGGCCATGCTAAACCAAGCATAACAGTATGAGTAATATAGCTTGTCTTCAACATGGAATAGTTTGTGTAAGTATGAATAATCTGGCTTGTCATCAAGATCGCGGAATAGTTTGCATAAGTATGAGTAGCCCAGCTTGTTGTCAAGATTGTGGAATAGTTTGCGTAGGTATGAGTAATCCGGCTTGTCTTCAACATGGAATAGTTTGTGTAAGTATGAGTAATCTGTCTTGTCATCAAGATTGTGGAATAGTTTCCATAAGTATGAGTAATCCAACTTGTTGTTGAGATTGCAGAATAGTTTGCATAGGTATGAGTAATCCGACTTGCCATTGAATTGCAAGGTGCAGAGTTGAGAGTTGAGGACTTACCAGGAATAGAGAGATAATTGCAAGCCATGATGGAGAGCTGAGGGAAGGTCTTGCACTGCTCATACCACGACAACAATGGGTCCTTGATGTCCTTGATGTTGGCAGCAATATAATGGTCAAGTTCATTGCAGAGATCTGAGGACATGGGTGCAAGATCAGGCAAGTCATTGAATATATTCTGAGTCTTTGAAGTCATGATGGAAGACATAAGCACTCAGAGATGATTCAGAGGAGAGAATATAACTTACAGAACTGTTATTCACTACTGGAACATTATCCCTCTGACCTTGAGGGAGCACCAGTGCATAGGTGTGGTCGAACTTGCGACGAACAATCTCACGTGTGTCTTGAATCCATGGGACTTCCCACTTCTGTCTTTGAAATATTCAAGCTTGTGGCAAGTGTGTAGAACTAGAAATGCTGTTAGTGAGGATGATAGTTAATAAAGAGAATGTTATCCATAGCGATCTGGTAGACCTTCGAATGATTGGTCTTGTTGTAGTACCAGGTCATAGCCTTCTTGCCAATAGCAAGAACAGCTTGGATGGTGACTGTAAACTGATGAGGACTGTCAGATGAAGTGGCAAGGACCTTATCAATGTGGTCCATAGTGGGAATGACTGTGGCAAGGTTCGGAGTTTCTCACAAAAAAAAAGTGAGTGGTGTCCTTGAAGATCTGTCAAACAATGAGGTGGAGGCAACTGTGAGCAGATGAAAACATACCTGTAAAATATCCCGAAGTTCTCCTGCAATCCTCCACTCTATTGGAACCAACTCATGCTTACAAAAATCAAAGTCTTGAGTTGCAGTCATCATGTCGATCACAGGACGATATTGGAGTGTGAAATCAAGCATGTCAAATGTAGAGTTCCAACTTGTAGATACATCACATAGCTTCATATGACAAGGAAGGCGGTGGGTGGCCACTGTGTTGTACCATTGCGGAGCAGGAGAGTTGTTGAGTTGTTGAGTGTGAAGGCCATCTTGTGGAGCTACATTGACAAATACAAATATAATTAGGGTTAGGTGTCAGCATGTGAGACTCATGTTAGACT
This sequence comes from Lactarius quietus, assembly GCA_015025155.1. Classification (NCBI taxonomy): domain Eukaryota; kingdom Fungi; phylum Basidiomycota; class Agaricomycetes; order Russulales; family Russulaceae; genus Lactarius; species Lactarius quietus. Next base: position 937 of record WITN01001449.1, on the reverse strand, counting down.
TGTGTTACCATGCACCTTGACCAACATTGTTCTCACAGGTTGGATACTTGCGTCCAACTCTTTCACCTCTCTCACTGTCAACACCTCACGAAAATCAACCCAGGCATCCAATGGTCAGTCATCTTCAACTTCATCATCCAACTCCTGTGCATCCTGCACCAATTGCTCCTTGGTGTCAAGATCTTTGGCCAGCTCAGTCAATGCTTGAGCTGCAACATCAAGGACATCTTTTCTTGTTGTTTTGGTACATCAAACTGTTTTAATATTGCCTTTGCTGAGATGTTGAGGGTGTGTGCAAAGCACCACATTTGGTTTACAGCACCTGGAAAGCTGTAAATCACCTCACTTAGATGCTCAATCATCGTGTCGTTGTTTGATGCATTGTCCACTGTAACACTAAGGATCTATGCAATGGTAAGTCCCTCTTCTTTCTGACTTTAAAACCTCAACCTCATGCCTTTTCTGTGATCCCAAATGTCCATAAAACATTGGCAAACACATTTTGCCAAGTTGACACTATTGTGAGACTTAGGTACTTCTACGATGTTGAGTACCATTGACAGCAGCTTTCCATTCTGTGCAAGATGCACGGTTATAGCTACATAGGCCTTGTGGTTCAGTGACGTCCAGGCATCTGTCACAAAGTTGATCTTGCCTTTGTAGTCCTGGTATCATCGGTAAGTTTCAATGCTGTTGTCCTTTCAATGAAACTCACCTGTAATATCTTTGCTATCTGTACATGGATCCTGACAAACACATCCTTGACATCACGAGAGAGGGTTTCAGCTGTCGGAATGTAGCAATCTGGTTGGCCTGTCTTCATGAGTGAGCAGAAGGCATGATCATTGACAATCTGGAAGGGCCATTTATTTTCTGCTACCCAGTGTACAATCTTTGACCTGAGGTATTGTTTTAGGACCAAGAGTACCCTGTTGTC
>WITN01001448.1:0-17741 GCA_015025155.1 Lactarius quietus | reverse complement strand
CATTGTGACATAATTAGACATTTACCTTATCATTCTCCGGAACGCTGTCCAAGCAAGGCGGCCGACGGCCAGTTGGATATAAAGGGGGCATCTTTCGGATCCCTGAGAACCAGACATGGACTCAAAGACCCACGACAGACGAGCAGAGACATCCTCGGCTCAGCGACGTGTCCAGCACGACGACGACAACGACGACGACGAAGAGCCCCGGTCGGGCGAGGAAGGTGTCGATGAAGTTGAAGAAAGGGGTTGAAGGAGGGGTTCAGGGGAGGTCAAGGAGAGGCTGTCGCCCCATCATCACCACCATCAGCCCGACCGCGAGCAGCGTCGACGTAAATCCGGGCCGAACCAGTCGCCACGAGGCCCTTTGGCACCGGTGCTCGACCATCTCGAGCGGGACAAGTTGGTTCCATCCACTTACACATATCCCACTCCGGCTCTGTCTCCATCACCCCAAGCATTCCTGCTCCTCCATCTCCCACTCAGTCTCTACGCTGGAGAGCCCCCGGTGGCCATGCCAACACCAGAACCAGAACCCTATGTCGCTCCTTCGCCACCCGAATACGGTCAAGAACAAGACATTAACCCTTTTCTCGTCGAAGACCCTAAAGAGCCGCTTTCCGACCCAGAGCCGACTGTAGAGGAACCAGCCTTGCCGCCGCTGCCGCCACAAGTTGACACTCCTCCCGAGACAGTGGAACTCTCCCCCGCTCCTGCTCTCGCTCCGCCTGTGGTAAATGTTCCGACACCACCACCTCCCGTCCCAGAAAAGCCTGTTCCCGCATCATCACACGGGTCCGACACCGCATCTGAGACGGATGTGCCCGCCGTCTATCTTCCCCAACTGGTGATGCCGACGATGTTCCTGCCGATACCGAACGTACGCATTAGCTCTCATCTTACTTGGTGGCTCACCCGCCGCACTTCCGTATATTATTAAAAACTTATCGCTCCTTTTTTTTTCTTGCTCCGATGTTGTATGTTTGTATGATAAAAAAGACGGACCCTTTGACTACGCTTCTGACCAAATACATTAACAATCCTGAGAGACGACCCCAGCGCGACCTCACAGGTGAATGGACCAGGACCGACTTCCATACTCTCGTCGTGAGTGCTCCTGCGGTTTCCGAAACAGGCGAAACGAACAATCACCCGCGCCTACTCCGAACAGATGACGAACAGCTGGCGAGCGCTCGCCCGAATGGCACGCGATCGCATAGTCCAAGCCGACCCGGAAGACCTCACCCTAGTCCTGAACGCACGCACCCTCCTCCCATGTCCACACACATACACACACTGATAACCTCCCTCACAGCTCTGGTCTCTACGTCTCTCCTCGCTCGCCCGCCTGCGTCTCTTCAACCAAGTCACCGCAGAAGTGACGAACCTCTTCGGAGCGCTCGCGGACATCGTGCCATCTACAGCACGCACACACGTCCTCGAGCACGTCCTCCCTTTCGAGCTCGACGTCATACAAGCCCGCGTCAAATACTGGGCCGGCGACGCTAACGGCTATACCGACGCGCTGGGCGTGCTCTTACGACGATGCCGCAGGCGCGCACGTGCGGCGCGCATTGACGGGGATCGGCAGATGTGGGTCGAGCGTGGCGCGCGCGTAGGGCTCATCGCCGCATCGCAGTTCATCGAGACAAAGGTTAGCCCCATTCGCACGTAAATACACACGCACTCATGCGAATGGGAAATAGGACTTCGCAGCAGCGACGGCACTGCTCGAGCCGCTCGTCGCGCAGGTGCCCGCGAGCGCTGAGTTGCGCGCGGCGCTCGGACGCGTGTACTTACAAGCGGGACAGCTCGATCGCGCCGAAGCGCATTTTGACGCTGTTGCGGTGGCAGACAACGTACCTGAATCTACCAAGGCGCTCAATGCTGCGTTCTTGGCGTCTGCGCGTGGGGAATGGGACGCGGCTGCTGTGATATTGCGCGAGCTTTTCGCGCAGGATGATACGAACTATGCCGTGAGTTGTTTTTTTGGTTTAGCTCGCTTGGGCCTTGGTCTGATGTACTTAGGCCGTTAATAATCTGGCCGTGGCGCTGCTTGGCCAGGGAAAGCTGAAGGAAGGCATCGAGGTGTTGGAAGCTGCTTTGGAGACGTCACCGTCGACGCTGGCAATGGCAGAGCCTTTCCTGTTCAACCTCTGTGCGTGTTCATGATTGATGGTCGGTCCTGACACAGCCTGACAATTTACGTCCGAAAGCTACGCTCTATGAGCTTCGATCGTCGATCGCAGCTGACAAGAAACGCGAATTGCTGATCGAAGTTGCCAAGTGGAGTGGCGACGGTCTGCGCACGACGTGTCTCAAGATGTCTACGTAGTGTCCGTCACGACGATCACAGTGAATGAATGGGTTATTATCACGGACTTCATACGAGAAGGAGCAGATACAATAGTTATTTGCTTTGCGACATGAAAGGTGGCATGTAGGGGGGGTTTTTCGATCCGAGGAGGCGAGCGAAAATGAATGCGATGATGATGATAACACGAAAGCAAAAAAAATAAGGGACCCTGAGAGGAAATAAAGTAAAGACTGGCGCTAAGTTTGTTCGTTGTCAAATCCCATTCACATACCCGCTGCGCGATTCAGCATGTACAATTGCAGATCTTGCCACCCTGTCCCATCAAAGTCAGCTCAGACCCTCTGTAATGTGCACGGAACACTCACCTCCGCCAACGCGAACCATGACCTTCTTCGTCGCTGTGCTCGGTTCGCCTTTAGCCCCCGCCCGACTGAGAGTGGTCAATCTGCACGTGACCGTCTTCCGCGCCAACGAATTCGAGAACGCGTACTGCGCGCGGATCTCCTCGCCCTCACGCGGGATCATCTTCAGCGGCGGGTCCACACGCTCGATCAGCAACCCATGCGCGATCGAATTGACAATCGCAGCGACCTCTGCGTCGAGTGGGTCTCGCGGATTACCAGGTTTGTACAGATACGAAGAACCGCTAGCACCATTACCAAAATCGCTCAGCCGTGACGAGGGACGAGACGGCGTGCGTGACGCGGGCAGCGATGATGATAGGGTGTCGCGGAAGCTAGACGGCGGGAGTTTCGTGCCCATTGACGGTCTGATCGCTCGTGGGCTGCTGCTGCTGCCATTACCGATATTGCCATAGAACGGCACAGCCTGTGCACGCGAGCGTAGCGTCGCTTCAGGTGTCTGTGCGCGTAGCGCCATAGCGCGGAAAGACGCGTGGGACTGCGTCGGGCTCCCGCTGCCGTTTCTGTCGTTGTCGCGGTAGTCGGAGAGCGTGGAGCCGGGGCGGGATGGAGATGAGACGTGGAACACGGGAGCTGGGATCATGCTGCGGCTCGGAGGACGCGGTCCTGGAAGTCTAGTTCCACCTGGCGTCGTGGCGCGCGGCGGTGAAAGGTCAGGAGATAGTGCGCGTTGCATGAGGGAGGTCGTTGGTTCCGCTTCGTCCCATTGCATATCCGAGAGTGCACGGAAATGAGACCGCGATGGCGTGGGGATATGTGACGGTGTCTTCGTGCGTGCACGGGGTGACGTCGCGTGCACACTGGGCGTCTGGGAACGAGACGGTGGACGTTGCGGGTGTGTTGGATTAGTAGATGCAGCTGTAGAAACCGAGGATGTGATTGGGGACCACGGGCGTGATGATGCCATAGAGCTCCGTGAGACACTTCGCACATATGGGGAAGAACCCGAAGGCGTTGCATGTATGAGTGCGGGTGCTACGCCCTCAGAGCGAGACGGACCAATGACGGACGGTCGACGGGGACGCTCTTCGTTAATCTTGGTGGAAGAGTTCCACGGCAGCTTCGATGGGGTATTTTTACCTTTAATCGTGACGCCCGAATCCGGTTCTAGCCTTCTCGATGCCGGCGACGACTCTGGTGTGAGAGAATGAGAGTGCTTGTGACCTAGTCTCTCAGGCGTCGTTGGCGTCGAGGGCTGACCGCCAACGAGTTGGAATAACGAGGATCGGTGGCGAAGGGTCCCTACTGGCTCCGACGAAGGAACGCGCCGGGAATTAGACTGTTGGATTGGGGTGGCAACAACTACTGGAGACTTCCCCGAGCCTGTAAACTTTCGAGCAAACTTGCGGAATGGTGAAACCGAGCGTGACAACGCGCTCGACGCGCTCAGGCTGAGACTTTTCTTACTGCTCGTAGCGCTGGGCGGTGTGAGGTATCCGTTGTGGCCCTTCGACTTTGAAGTCGCTCCTGACGCGACAGACCCGCTGTCACTCGGTGTAATCTCTTCTTCTCCTGCCAATATCCTTCGTACGGCTTCCATTTCAGCGTCTGTTCGAGTGATGCGCTCCTTAAGGTGCTTCCATCGTTGCGTTGAATCCGCGTGCCGCCGTAGACATTCGCCGTTCTTTGTTACTCGATCCTGAACCCCCTTGTCAATTATGGAAAGAACCTTGGTAGTGGCAGGCATATAATGTCTGGGAACAACGTCAATGCGTAGCGCGCGAACAAAGCGGTTAAAACGCGTACTTCTTCTTGGCCTCGTAAGAGTCTAGCAGTGACTGCAACACCTCCATGTTTAGCGGCGACTTCTGTGATCGCATTGAGCCCATAGATGTCATAGAGGAGGACGCGGATATCGAATCGTCAGGACCGTATCGCTGAAATTGCCAAATAAAGTCCTTGGGTTGAACACGTTGTCAATCAGTTGGATACATGATCGCATTGTTTCTGCTCACTTGACATCGATTGATTGCCTTTTCGAGGCTTGACATCATGCCGTCCGCTTGTTCCGTGACGGTTCGGAATACGGTCAACCATTTGTCCTCCTTCAGTTCCTCCCGTAACACCTCGCTTTCCTCCTGCACACTCTCCCACTCGGACATGAAAGTGGCATGCTTTCGGAGAAGCAGCACGATCTCGCTCGGTTCATCGCTGGAAGCATCTGGAGTCGGCGTTGGTGCTGATTGTGAAAGAGGCTGTAACGATTCGTCTACGGCCTTCACACCATGTGAGACAGATTCGAGGCGCTCATCAAGAGCCATAAGAGCTTGGTCGATGACGCCAGTGGCAGAGGCGAGGTCCCCAGAAGACTGAGATTTGTGTCGGAGCTCTTGAATCTCTAATCGTAGGCATAAGATTAGCACATTACATGGGGTCTAGGCGCGCCAGACGCACCGAATATACGCGTTTGGATATCGGAGATGCTGTAGAAGAGTTCCGTTATGCGCGTTGATATCGCAAGCAGTTGCAGATCACTTGAAGCGCGACTCGTCAATGCTGCGGTTGAGCATGCTGGCGATGAACTCACTCGTGAGATTTGCCATTCCCATTACTTTCGGCCGAGACACGACCCGCAGTGATGGTGACGTTTTCTGCAAGGTGGACAAAGCAGTTAGCAGGATGTATGCGGGGAGAGTGGGGAGAGTGGACTGACCTTCATCAGCATTGGCGAAAGAGAGCTGGGAAGACGAGGCGGTGGAGGAAGAAAACGGGCCAGGTGATGGGGGTGGACTGGCGGTGTGAAAACTAAGTGGAGAGGAGGAATGTAGACTAGAGGCAGTTGAGATTGAGACAGCGAGGGATGTCATAATAAGGAGAGGAGGGTATTAAAGGAGGATCCGTCGGGGTATAACGGACAAGACACGACGGATCCTCTGGGAAGAACGAGTTGGCTTGGTCACTCGTCTCGTCTTTAGTTCGTCGCTAAACTAAACAAACGTTCTTTCGGCCCGCTTCTATCCGACTCTTAATTAACCCCACATAATTTAACTCTTTCCCTTCTTCTTCTCCTTTCTTGCCCGTCGCTTTTCCTCCTTTTCCACCGCAGAGTCCAGAGCCAGGAATTCACGAATCGATGGTATCGCAGACGTGGTCAGCGGCGCAAGTCGTCCTGCTTCCTCCTCCGGGGGAGCTTCGGCTTCAGCTGGCACAGGCGGCGCTTGGGTGGCAGGACCGGGTGTCGGCAAATTCTCTGGCTCAGGTTTCGCGTCATCGAACCAGCCGCTACGTGGAGGCACAATCGCGCTTTCTGCCTGTGGCTCTGACCTGTGGCGGCTATTATCCGGCTCGCTGTCGTCCGATCCGAGGTCCACGCCCTTATACTCCCCGGCGTCTGCGAAGATGTCAAAGTCATCTACCTCGGCCTCCGGCGACTTGCGTGGACCAGAGGTGGAAGTGATTTGTTCTTGAGGAACGGGAGGGGGTGCTATTTCCTGTTGCACCGTCGCCGACGGCTTCACCTTTCGTTTCTTCTTCTTCGGCTCGCCCCCGTCCCTGCTCCGTTCCTTCTTGGCTTTGTCCTTTGTAGACGCACCGATTGGCTTGAACCCAATCGGACGAAACTTGGACGGATTAGGTTGCCTTTCGGTCGTAGTTTCTTGGTCTGGCTGTTCCGATACGTCACTGTTTGCACGCTTTTCCTTTAGCTCTTTAATAATATCCGCGCGTGACCGTTTGTTAGACGAGGAGGCTGATGGTGCAGAGGTTGTCTCCGCAAACACCTCTTCGAGTGCTTCATCATCTTCTTTGGACTGAGTAGATGCCAACCGGGCCTTGTTTTGTTCAAAGAGCGCAAAATCAAGTCCCTTGACAAGAATAGAGTGATCCGAGTCTCCACCAAGATAACGCCTTTGCTCGTCCACCTATACACCCAGCGATGAGAGTCTGCGAAAGAAAGATATATACACACGCACCGCAGCCCTATCCTCATTGTCTGCATTCCTCTTCTCAAATTCTTCTAAGATAGCCTCGACGGGGGCATAATCCCCCTCCTTGCCAGCACGTCGCTCCTCGGCACGGTCGCGATAGCTTTCAGGTGCCTTCTTGATCTTACGCGGCTTGAATGCAGGTTCAGACGCAGAGATAACCTTCCTATGCGGTGTTACATGGGCCAACCTGAATAGTCATGTACAACGCACCCTTTTGACGAGCCTTGCTTTTTCTTGCCGTCTAAGAAAGAGCCGCGAGAGAAGGCGGTTTGGCCTGGTGCAGGCTTATCTGCCTGTAATAGATTCCTAAACGCGTCCTGCGGGCGAGTTAGTTACGTTTAACACGCTTGTTAGAGGGGGAAGGACGTGTCTGTGCACCTGGTTCATCGTGTTGGGTGAGGTAAATGTCGGTCCGTACGGGCCGAGTGTATCAATCCGAGGTGATTCCGTGTCAATATGATAGCGACGCTCATGTGCTGATGGCGCAGTCACCACCCCTACAGTAAAGAACCTATTAGTCTGCCAAGAGCGCGCTGGCCGCTCCTTTGTTCTAACTCTCATCATGCAACCAGCGTGAGTCGTCGTCTCTGACATTGTCTCCTTACAGGCTCAACCCGAAATTCAGTTATCCTACTAGTTCGGTTGCGCAGGAAACCACTATCACCGAGCTTACTCTGAAGATCCCACTCGAGGCTACAGGCCGCTCTGCTATCACGAGGCTCACCGGCCAGGCTATCGCAACCAATAAGCCTCGAACATCCGTCCTCAAATCCTCTCGCTCCCCGAACAGCAAGAAGCTCAGGGCGGCCGTCGCCTTTGTGCCTAGGCTCTCACACTTTGATATAGAGAATGAGCGCTCGAGTACGAATGAGTTTCGGGTGGGTCCACGTATCCGCGCACGTACCTCTCATGTTGACGCTCATGCCACTCCCGAAATAGGGGTTCTTCACACTGTTTTGGATGTCGCTCTTCATCTGGACCGTTCGCACATACGTTCGAAGCATAGAGACGCATGGCGCTCCCCTAAACTTCCAATTTGCGACTATGATCTCAAAAGACGCGCGAACACTGGCCATTAGCGATGTCGTGCTCGTTTTGAGCACCGGGATTTGCGTGCCATTCGCAAAAGCAGTCAGCAAAGGCTGGATCAAGTATTATTGGACCGGCGTCCTCATTCAGCATGCGCTTCAAACATTCATACTCTTCGCCGCTGTCAAGTGGACTTTCAACCGGTATGCGTCTATTCATTCACGCCAAGTCTGTCTGATTGAAGGCCATTGTAGGCAATGGCCCTGGGTCCAGTCCGGATTCTTGACTCTCCACACATTCGTGCGTGATACGATTTTTGCTACTCTCACCCATTCATTTCCTGTTAGGTCATGTTAATGAAGATGCACTCTTATATGGCGACCAATGGCTATTTAAAACATGCCTCCCAACAATCAGCCGAGCTTCTAACTCAGCTACGTGATGCAACATCCCGCGTCGGCGGGTGGGAGACAGCCATATCCGAGGCAATGAGCCGCCGCGAGGGCCTTGAACGCGAAGCTGGTGCCGACCTCAGTCCTGGGACTAGTATCTCGTCAATACCCACACCAGACCTGTCCGATAGTGCGAGCTCTTCCTACGTGCAGATCCACACCTCATCTACGCTCCGCAACCGCCTCATCCATGCCACTGAGCCCACGTCCATACCGGATGACAAGCCCAAAGATTTGACACCCAGGGCACTGGTAGATCACCCAGATCCGGAGATCTCTGCCCTTGCTACCGAGTACGTGGATCTCGAATCTGAACTCGTGAGCTCTGGTCCGGAACGCGTACGCTGGCCTGAGAATATCACCTTCAAGAACTTTGCTGTATACCAGCTTATCCCAACGCTCGTCTATGAGCTCGAGTTTCCACGCACTAACAAGTACGCCTAATCAGCTAATAGAGATTGTCGGCCGCTGATTGTGTGGTTTAGAATCCGTCCCCTTTATGTGTTCGAAAAGACGGTCGCGACCTTTGGCACTTTCGCATTGCTTTATACAACCACGGAAACGTTCATTTTACCATACACGAATCCAAGTCCAGAACAGTCCTTCGCGAGGACATTGCTAGACCTGGCGCTGCCATTCATGCTGGCATATCTTCTCTTATTTTATATTATATTCGGTGAGCTTTGGTTGGACACCGTTCGAGGTAGCGTGGCTGATGGTTTCACTAGAGTGTATCTGCAATGGATTCGCAGAACTTTCATAGTGCGTGACTCTGCCATGCCTTTCGCGCCCACTAAGCTTTCGTATCAGTTTCGCCGACCGCGGGTTTTACGAGGATTGGGTGAGTAGCTACTGGTTGATTTGACCAATTTATTGACGCTGTTTTTCAGTGGAACTCAACCTCTTGGGATGAGTTCTCGCGCAAGTGGAACAAACCCGTGTATAACTTCCTCATGCGTCATGTGTACGCGTCGACGATCACCTCATACAAGTTTTCACGATCTCGCGCCATGTTCGCCACCTTCCTTCTGTCCGCCGCGGCCCACGAACTCGTCATGGCGGTGGTCACCCATAAAATCAGGTATGTTAATTTCTCTTTGATAAGTGTCGATTGCGACTGGTTCACCGCGGGAATGGTAGGATGTACCTATTCGCGATGCAGCTGATCCAAATACCGCTGATCGCTGTGGGCCGTACACCAGCAATCAAGCGAAATAAACGGCTAGGAAACGTGGTGTTTTGGTTAGGTCTCTATGCAGGTTTCCCGTTGCTCTGTGTTGCATACGTCTTATACTAATTTCTGGAATGGATGGTGGGATGGATTACTTTACGGTCGATTAATAGCACACTTTCACATACGCATTGGAGAGTAGACAAAGTCAAATTTTAAATCTAACACCGGAGGCCTGGCTCCTGAGACAGCGGCGCACTCAACGCGTTTACCGTACCACCTCATGAGCTGGTGGTGACCAATGGACCCGAATTCCCATCCTGTCCCAACACCTTCCCCCTTGTCACGAAATTCGCGAACCCCATCCGCGCGTCCATGTCGTCGATCTTCCTGAACGCACATCCCGTACACGGCGGCGCGAACCCAAGCATAAGCCGCCGTACAAGCAAAGAAACAAATTCATATCCTGCAGAACGCACCTTGTCTTCATCTCACTGGCCCACGTGATTTCCTTGAGTGGGGGTGCCTTGACGCATGCACCGATGATTCCGAGGAGCAGCGCGAGGAGCGATTCTAGCACAATCTGTAGAGTTGAGGAGGAAAGGGAAGTAGACGCGATAGTGTTATTGATCGGCGGTGGGAAGAGGAGTAGGACAGGCGCGTACGGAGGATGGAAGAGAGGTCTCGGGTCTTCCGAGTGCCTTCAAATGAGAAAGGTCTACAGCGAGAGAGGCATTGTGGGCGGTGAGTTAGGTGAGGCGACTCAGATTTGGTCCTGGACGCGTACGTTCATAGGTTGAGAAAGCGGCTACGAAAGACAGGTGATCAATATAAGACGCACACGGGATATGATGGGTGTTCTCACCATGGAAGAGTGTGACCAGAGCGACACCTAGAATAACTTGACCCAGCATAGCTGTTGGTAGGACTTTGACAGTCACGACGACCTCGAGCAGACTTTGAGCAGCTTAGCGGTCCGTATCGGACCGATTTAATCATCCGTCCTCCATCCGAGCTTCGAGCTTCGAGATGCCTACCAGTACCTATCATACTACGGCCTTACGATTAAACCTCATGATCCCCCAAGTCTCGTTCTAGAAACTACATTTTGCGAAAGCACAATCCTGTGCTTATCGACATGCGGCTCAGGCAGTGTACTAGGAAGACCGCCGGCGAGCGTCTATCACCTACTTGTGAACACGCTCTTCTGGTTTGCTGGGGCTGTTCCTACTGGTGGGCCATGAGGGCATTCACACCTTACCGTCTCACCATTATCACCCCGCCCAATGTTGTTGAAGCCGTTCAAATCGCTCTCTCTCAGGAAAAGGAGGCGTAGGCCTCGTCCTGCAACGTCTGACATTCAATCTCCAGCCGGTAGATATTGCCTAGGAAAGATCATTATGATTTGCTGATTGTTTTTGGCTAGGTGTTACTACTATCGTCTCTGATCCAGCTTCGCCCATCGACACGCATGATGATATTGCGATGAATGCGATCCAAACATCGCTCGCAGTTCTTCAGGAGGGGAGTGCCTTAGCGTCCAAGCTCCCATTCATCGCACCCATCGCGGGCCTTTTGCTTCAAGCACTCGCCATGCGGGATGTACGCGTTACACTCATTTCCTCTGACTGTCCCTTGTTCTGACAAGTGCGTCTCCAGGAAGTAAAGCAATACAAAGAGGAATGCGAAATCGTGATGCACAAACTCGCCAGAATTGCGGAGATCATTATCAATCTGTGTGAAAAGTATAACATGAGTGAGGAAGATTTGCCACCTAGTCTCCGGGCTATTCTTGGTTCTCTTCAAAGGTTCGTCTGTTCGGTGACTATTGTGCTTCCTGACCCTCACAATCTGACTAAGGACCAGAGAGCTAGATAGGATAGAGCGGATTCTGAAGAAGTGCTCGAAGAGAAAAGGCATCAAAGGGTTCCTTTTACGGAAGGATTTGTTGACGAAAATCAAGCAATGCGATGTGGAGTTATCTAACGTGCTTCAAGCTTTCCAGGTTCGTCCTTTGTTTTCGTTTTCCGTGTCAACTGTCTTACATATCTCCCTGCAGGCTGAGTTGTCATTGGACACTCGCTTCGAGTTGATCGCGATTCGGCGAGAGGTATGGGGCACACTGATACTCAAATAATTGTCTTTTGGCTGACCAATTGTGATAGGTTGCCTTTGTTTCCGGCACAATTGAAGCCGCACCGTAAGCTCTTCTGAGTTGTGTTTACGAGATACTATCGCATCCTGACGTCGCATTTTCTAAGGACCATCTCTCAGAAGCCAAATTCTGCACAGATATTTTGGGGGACTAAGAGTGTCTTAGATGCTCTTTGGCGTACCAAGGACGGGATTATCCGTGCCCGGACTCCCATTTGGGGGCCTGCCGACATCAAGCGATCACGTACAAGTACACAGCTGTCGATCACTTTTTTTTTTTAAGTCCCCGATCAGCCTCACCTTTTCAATGCGTGCCTCACAGCTGACATAATAAGCCCAAGCCCCTGTGCTTTGAATAAGTAGTTTGCCAAACTAGATCGTGCAGTGTACGTGATATATTGTGGACATTAACTCGCCCATCCCTCTTAGAGTAACAAAAACTTACATGCTTTGACGGTTCGTGTGTCTCAGCATCTCAGTCATATGACGAACTGTGTTTGCGCTCTACAGCCTCTACTTCTCGATGTGTCGAGGGCCATTGCGATAACAGCCACCTGTTTGGCGCTCTGTCAACGCGTCATGACGGCGACGTTGACCTGTCTTCCAACAACGCCGCAGCCAAGATGAACTTGAATCGCACGACGCCAGGGTCACAGTTTTGGAAGTGGCAACTTAAAGTGACGACCTTTTTGCGTGTGGCACCTGCATCTGGGAAATCGGTCTGCGGTCTTAAGGTGTATCGTTACTGCGAGAGTTCCTGCTCGTGTTCCCTCATCCCTCATTTCCGCACACACGATTCTCGCCCCCTCCCCCCCTCCTTGTGTACAACGAGGCATGCGAACGGGGGTTTCAGAAGGGAGGCGCATAAATGGTATTCACATCCCCCCCTCTGAGCTGCCATGTGCCCCCCACCTTTGTGCGCACCGCCCCATATGTCCCGCCGTCCATCATGTTACATGTTCAGTGATACGTATACAATCGCAGCTGGCACTCTTACTGATGGTTAGGACATGATCTTCCCATGACACTCTTCCACCGTCGTGCTCATGTTCGGTGGTTACACATCACATGCATCACATAAGTGCTGTATAATTATATGTCTGCGAGTGAAATTTCTAATCGATTCGGAGACCCTTCGAAATGATAGGCCGAAAACATGTATAACATAGTACGTATAGCGGTTTGCTCTCAAAATGCCCAAAGCTACCTCTTGCGAGAGGTGTTCTATGTTCGACACAGGAGGGCTGTGCAAGTGTTGATTGTAGAATCGAAGCACATGAACATTGTGCTTTTACCTGTTCTAGAGCTGGTTGTATCGACAACCCATCCCACTGCGACGGAACATAACCAACTGGTGTCACGACTACTTACATCTAAGTCACAAAGTATCAGCTGTGTACTGTAATAACGTGTTGGAGCATATGCATGGCATCCTGCGTGTGTGACAGCAGATAAAATAACAGTTTAACCTGTAGATGTAGTCGTGTCTTGCTTGTATTTTGGACTAGCAATCTTGTTCAGTAGCATTCGCTGAAATGCCTGCAATGACTCTTTCTGTCCCGAGATCCTGCTTTCCAGAGTTGCTCCAGGCTTTTCATAGAATATTCGATGCGCTCTCTTACTCAAACCACCCCACCTCAGCCTTCACCAGCTTCACCAGCCGCGAGATGTGCTTAAATTGCTTCGCGTCCAGTGTCCGTCGTTCCGCCCACATCAGTACGATGAGCTTTCTTCGTATGTGTGACAAGAACGACGCACTTCATCAATCTGAGAATATGAATCTGAGGCAGTCATTCGCGGTCTTGCCTTGAGCGCATCTCCGTTCGTGCGCTTGTTTAATCTGCCGCAGTTCCGCATCTGCCATGTGTGATAACGTTCGCACGCGTGGGCTCAACGCCATCCGTTAGAGTTTCAAGTCAGCGCTGGTGCAGATATCAGAGACGAGAACGTGGATGCTCACTCGGACAGAGTTGACGGTGCGGGCATGCTCGTCTGGAATGCTCAGTAGGGACACGTGGTTGGTGCAACCCCCGCCGTCTCTTGGGCGTTACACTCAAGCTCTTCCGGCAACTGGAGTAAATGCGCGAGGAATTTTCTGAGATCTGAAGAAGGTTGCCGATTGCCTGCGTGAACTCACCCCTGGCGCTGGCTAGCTCTATTCGTACCGTTCTGTCCCAACACTCTTCCCCTTGTCACGAAATTCGCAAACTCCTTCTGCACGTCCATGTCATCAATCGTCCTACGCCCCCGCACGATGGCCAAGTCGGGACATAAGCCGCCGGGTAAGCAAAGTAACGACTTTGTGTTTTGTGCACCTTGACTTCGTCTCACTTGATCTCCTTGAGAAAGGGTGCCTTGATGCGGGCACCGATAATTACGAGGAACAACGCAAGTGGCGATTCTAGGACAATCTGCCGAGTGGGGGAAACGGGGAGGGGGGGGGGGTGTAGACGCGGAAGTGTTATCGGCATTGGGAAGGAAAGGATGACGCGTGCATACAGAGGAAGCTCTCGAGTCTTCCGAGTGCCTTCAAATGAGAAGGGTCTACAGTGTAGAGGAATTGTGCAAGGTGAATTAAGTGACGCGACTCAGACTTGGTCCTGAACACGTACGTAGGTACCCTAAAGGCAGCGACCAGTTTAGCTCGATACGGACAGTGGAGGAGCGGCGACCTGACCTGATCAACCCAAATGACACAAGCGGCACGGCACGAGAGGCGAGACACGAGACATAAGGCCATAAGGCCTAAGGGAACGCAGGGGCGGTGACGTCAATTATCAGGGAATCGTAGATGCGACGATCCACGAAAGACGGACGATGAATACAAAGACGCAGCACGGGATATGGTGGGTGACCTCACCGTGTGAAAGTGCAACCATCTTGACACCTACTGTAGAATAAGTTGACCCAGCATAGCTGTTGGCAGGACCTTGACATCGACGACCTCACGATGACTGAGTGCTTAATGGTCCATATCGGATCGAAACAGACATGCTTTCCACCAGTACTACCGTCTTAGGATTAAACCTTGTGATCCCTCCCAGGTCCGTTCCAGAAACTAAATCGTGCGAAAGCACAACACGGACGTATCGACATGCGTCTCAGGCAGTGTACTAGGAAAACCGCCGCCGAGCGGCTATCACCTGCCGTTCTTTCGGTTCGCCGAGGTTGTTTTTACGGGTAGGCTATGATGGTATTCCCACCTTACTCTCTCACTATTACCACCCTGCCCAATGCTGTTGAAGCCGTTCAAATCGCTCTCTCTCAGGAAAAGGAGGCATAGGTCTCGCCCTCAGACTGCAATGTCTGACGATCAGCCTCCAGCCCGTAAGTATTAAATAGGAAACATCATTATGATTTGCTGATTGTTTTTGGCTAGATATTACCACTGTCGTCTCTGATCCGGCTTCGCCCATCGACACGCATGATGATATTGCGATGAACGCGATTCAAACGTCGCTTGCAGTTCTCCAGGAGGGGAGTGCCTTACCATCCATGCTCCCATTCATCGCACCCATCGCGGGTCTCTTACTTCAAGCACTCGCCATGCGGGATGTACGTGTTAGATCCCTTTTTTCTGATCATGTTCCGATGATTGCGCCTCCAGGAAGTGAAGCAATGTAAAGAAGAGTGCAAAATAGTGATGTACAAACTCGCCAGAATCGTGAAGATCATTGTCAATTTGTGCGAAAAGTATAACCTGAACGAGGAAGATCTACCAGCGAGTTTGCGGGATATTCTGGATTCTCTTCAAAGGTACGTCTTTTTGGTGACTATTGTGCTCCTGAACCCTCACGATCTGACGAAGGACCAGAGAATTGAATAGGATCGAGCAGGTGCTGAAGAAGTGCTCGAAGAGAAAAGGCATCACAGGGTTCCTTCTACGCAAGGATCTATTGACAAGAATCAAACAATGCGATGTGGAGTTATCTAACGTACTTCAAGCATTCCAAGTTCGTGCTTTTATCTTTATTATGCGGGTCAATCGCATTACATTTTCCACCTAGGCTGAGTTGTTATTGGACGTCCGTGTCGCGATGATCGCGGTGAGGCTCGAGGTACAGGGGATACCGATAGGAAATTACATGCACTTCGCTGACAACTGTACTAGACTGCCTCTGATTCCGGCTCAATTGAAGCAATATCGTAAGTTCTTTTGGTGGTGTTGGCAAAATACTATCGCATGTTGATGTCGGCTCTTCTAGGACCATCCCTGACGAGCCAAAGGGTGCTCTTTGGCGTATTGCATGCGGGGGTGCTAAGCCGATTAACTTGGGCCGGGTTCGGCTGTCAAACATCACACGATCACGTAAAGCATTGCAAATTACAGTATCAATTTTTTTTTAAAAATCCTCCATCCGTCAAACCGCGAATTCCAAACTGGGATTGAGGCTCCAGTAGAATGGCGCGATGGCCCGGTCATGTTGTGGGTTGTGGCTGGTTGCAAGGCTGGTTGCCTGTCAATATACTGCCAGTGTAGTACAGTAATTCAAGATGTATCCTATTAGATGATCCATACAATGAATGATCTGATTGAGGATCATGTAAAACTGGGCCCTCAGAATTGTTGCAGTAATGTAGCTGGTAGGAGATAATCTCTGCGCTCGAGGAAGTAATCAGGATAGATGACAGAGTACCATTGTCGCCGTAGGATACATCACTTTGCGAATCGCGACCTTCCACACCGTTTATCAGTCATTGTCTATGCTTTTCAAGAAAGCAAAGTTGGAAGGTATTTTTGAGAGAGAATAGCTTCGACTGCAATTTCTAATCATGTCAAGAGGGCTGGCTGTACGTGCATTGACTGCACGGATAGGGAGTAATGCGTGATGGGCAGTACGGTACATGGTAATAAGCGGCCTGATGAGACCAACGAATCGCGTTACTAGTACAGTAGGATATGAACCGGTGTCCAAGACCGTTCACAACTGCTTGTACTCAAGTACCAAAGCATCAGGTGTGTATTCCAGCAACATGCGTTGATAGGAAGATACACATAACACCCTATGGGCGTGACAGCCAAAAAAATGACAGCTATGCTACACTCGTAGACGTGTCTTCCTTGGAATCTGCACCGGGAATTTTCTTCAGTAACAGCTGCTGAAATGCCTCCCGCGCATGTATCGTCTCTTTCTGTCTCGTGATCATGCCATCCAGAAGTTGTTCCAGGCTCTTCTTGAAATCCTCGATGCGCTCTTGCTCGAACCGTGCCACCTCAGTCTTCACCAACCGCGACACGTGCTCAAATTCCTGCCTCGCGTCCAGTGCCCGTCGTTCCGCCTACATCGGCACAATGAGTTTTCCATCATATCATATGCCAAGAAAAGACGCACCTCGCCAATCTGAGAATACGAGTGCCCAAGGCGGTCAGTCGCGATCTTGCCTTGCGAACGGTTCCGCTCGTGCGTTTGTTTAATGCGACGCAGCTCCGCATCTGCGTTTTGCCACGCGTGATACACTCGCACGCGCGAGCTAAACGCCATCTTGTTAAGAGGTTTTCAAGTCAGTGTCGACGCCAATATTAGAGCCGAGGGCGCGGTGGCTCACTCGGACAGAGTTCACGAGGCGGGCATACTCGTCCGCGGTGCTCAGCAGGGACGCTTGATCGGCGCGAGCCTGAGCGGACTCTGTTTCCTGGGCTTTATGCTCGAGCTCTGCTAGCGCCTCGAGCAATTGCAAGAGGGGTTTTCCGAGATCTGAAGTAGCTAGGTCACCAACGGTCTGCGCGAACTCACCCACGGCGCCGGCCAGATCTATTTATTATCTTTCCGGTCAATACGCTTCCATAAGGTGCCTGCAGAAACGCACCATTGCGCTGCTTGGAAACAATGTCAATGGCTTTGACGAGGCCACGAAGCTGTGACTCGAGAATGTCAAGATGCGCTTTTTGCCGATCAAACCACTAAGGACGGATGTCAGCTGGGAGACAGTCGCGCGAATGGACTCGAAGCACCTCGTCCATCTCGACAAAGCGCGGGCCAGTGATGGAGTGACCAATCGATGCCATCAAGCCTCCGCGTTCGTTGGCGAGCTCCGCTTTACGATGCTTGATCTGTCCAAAGTTACGTTACTAAAACCCATCTTGTAATGGATATAAGTAGCGCGTACATCTAGTGAGAACGTGTCGCTTTCTAGGAATAGCTTGAGGTCCGCGTCTTTGCATAACACAGGGTGATTTGCCATCTTGTTTATGCAGTTTTCGAGCGCGGACCGCCGCTGTCGGACGAACTGATCGTCGAAACGCCCAAACGGACTCTTTTCAGGAGCAGG